>OX424574.1:60377708-60431067 GCA_949152435.1 Gastracanthus pulcherrimus
TTACAGCTGCATTATTAGTTAAAAAGTTCAGAATTTAAAAATTTTTTTTTAGATAGCTGATAGAAACCTGTATAGAACTTGTAAATTTTGCAAAACAAAAAATGCTTCTGTTAATGTTCAAACAATATGTATATGAACTTGTGTGTATAGCTTCCAGATCGATTGGTTAGAAACTGAGACGTGTGGAACATTTTGAATCTCAAAATATTGAGTTACGAGATAAAGCGAATCAAAGATTCTGAAATACGTGTAAATTATATGGGAGCTCAATAAGTTAAAATGCTCATATCTTTTTTATTTGGTCAAATGAGTGTCTTGAAGAAGAATTTTTGTACGTATTCTTCTCTCATTTGCGAAACAAAATAGATAATAAAAAAAAATGGATTTTTTTTAAACTTCTGAGTAGCCTCCCACCTTAAATTAATATTAAATAAATAATTTGTCTGCTTGCTTGCTAATCATTAAGTATAGGTATATAGAGTTATTTTGTAATAGATGTTTAACTTCCTGAAGCAAATGCCATTTATCGGTCAAGCTAACAGCGCAATATCTCTCGCTGGACGGCTGCAGGAAAGTTGCTCGAGTCGCGCGATATGAACAGCGGTTCGAACATACTGCCGGCCGGCGACCGCACGCATTACAAAACGATGACTGCATTCGTTTTATCGAGCGCTCAATTAGGCCTTTATTTATCCGCTACAGCGTGTCAACGGGCCCAGACGAACCAACTGACCGACCGAGCCGTCGAGCGATCGAGACACTCGAGGATTCGAATTTTATCAAATTAGCGCTCGGTGCAGGCACTGATCTTGGCGCTCGCTCATTTAATCATCATCTGCGCGCGTGACCTACCATGCCAATGGCCCGAAAATTATACCCGCGAGACTCTTGTGCCAGGTCTGTTGAATTCTCTCTTCTATCGCATTCGCCCGGCGCAGCCTGATAAACGGGAGTAAACTTCAAGGTGTGCGCGAACCGTATGATTTCTGTAATTGCGCAGGAAATGATCTTACGCGTGAATGCAATAATAAACAGACCCATGAAAGAATTTGCCAGCAG
The DNA here is from genome assembly GCA_949152435.1 of Gastracanthus pulcherrimus. Taxonomy (NCBI): domain Eukaryota; kingdom Metazoa; phylum Arthropoda; class Insecta; order Hymenoptera; family Pteromalidae; genus Gastracanthus; species Gastracanthus pulcherrimus. Next base: position 60,378,768 of record OX424574.1, read on the forward strand.
TGATAGTTCGGACCGATTCTGGCTGAATATTGTATGCCAGTAAATTATTTTTCGGTGCTGAAACAATAAAGCGATTATATCGTTTTGATAAGAATGGGCCAGTAAAAAGAATCGACGTTGGCCCAAAAAACGTCTCAGAGTCGGTGCAATACTTTTTACCGATATTGAAAGAAGACAAAACATCGCAAAATCTTTAAGCGTAACTTAACCTACTTTTAGGCTAGTTTTTAAGAAAATATTAATTTAATATACGATTACTAACCTTAGGTGAAATTTTCGGCCGCGCGATAGTAATCTGTAGTTATGATTATTACACTAAACTTTGAGTGAAGGGTCTCGCAAGTGTCTAAAATTTATATTTCTTATACAATTTTGAATATATCCAGAAGAAAAGTGTTTGTACTGGCCCGTTCTTATCATCCCCGCTACATCTCAGTGCTGGACCTCTAACGTTTGCAAGTACTGATAGTGTCGGCAACTAATACTCGAACAGTATTCTGCCAAGAGTAAATTCTTCCATGGGACGTTCTTGACTTCTTAACGTTTGCGTAACTTTTTAAAAGTATTTAGCGACTCGCGGGCGCCAACACAATCGCGCACGCGGTTTGTAAGTTTGCGAGGTCACAGAATCTAAAGTTGACATTTTAGTGGGTAAAAATTTCTTTTCTTATGTAAATGCAAGTGCATTATTATTAGTAATGGCAAAGTGCATTTCGCCAATATCCAGATATAACCTTGCATTATAAAAGCTGGCAAGCGATAATGGCCCGACATTGTTTTCTAACGTTTGGGGCCGTTCTTATCAATTCAGTATTGGTTAAAAGTTCGGTCGGACTCTGGTACAGATCTATATCTATTTGGTTGCTAGTAATCAAGCATGATTGGTCCGTTATGTCAGTACTGGCTATTCTTTCATGGGTTTTATCACTTTATTCACGTATATAATACGAGTATATATACGCCTCGTGAAAACTGAAAAGGTTGAATGTTAGTATTAAATCGCAATAGCAGTTGGCTACAAGAAAGAACATTCAAGGCAAATGTAAGGCGCGTGATAATAATAAAAGAGAATCATCGTTCATATTATAAGATCCGCAAATCGGTCAGTATATAAGTGAGAGGTGCACGTATACCCGTGTAGGTGGAATTGGTCGTGTTACGCGTGGCGGCGCGTCCTAGCGTCCTATACTATATTACGTGTGCGCCGCATATAAAACACGCCTACGCCCACGCCCACGCCCTCGGAAGCGAGCTCTCGCGGCCAGGACAGGAGCGAGCGGCCTTCTTGCAGCGCGACCTTTTCATACTCGTCCTGACTTCTCTTCCGCATCTCTCGCCTTACCTTGCCCACATAGGCTTACACCACATAGACGACATAGATTGCCCAACACGAATAATCAATGCTATCTTTTAGTTACGTTGCATCAGCTGCGTTGTTGCCTTACAGGCCGCCTTACTCGACTCTCAACACTGCGCACGACTCAATTTGCAATTCCAAAATGGATCTTTACTTAAATTTGGCTCTCAGATATCTGCCACTTGACTTTCCATTAGCCGAATTGCCCAATTAAATGACTCTCAGAGAATCTTTTGCTATATATATATATATATATATATATATATATATATATATATATATATATATGAGATCTCTACAAGTGAACTTTATTCAAATGAATGGCAAAGCTGTGAAAGGAGGACAAGTCGCCAAAATTGTTAATCAAGTGTCGATTGAAGAATTCTTCTTCTTGGAACCCATCCCATTAAACTGCTGTATTATAAATGGATCCAATATGAAATTCGATTGAACGTACGTTCCTCAATGAGCAATCTCCTTTCACTACTCGCTCGATCCTTATCAAACTACACTACGATTTCGTGAACTAGCCTTCAATATCATTAATGCATGTATTTCGTGATAACCAGTTTCCATTCATGGAAAAAATTAACAGATTAACAGATTAACAGAAACGTAGGTTAACAATATTAATACGCATAAAGTGTTATAGAATTGATTATTTACTTTTTTATTTACTTAATAAATAGCCCTTTATTTATAATGTAGTGGGTCAATATTTTATTCGCAGAAATTTAAAATTTCACTCGCAAGATATTAGTGAAAGTTAACTGTGGTATAAAATGCACGTCTGACTGGCACTTATTCACTTTATTACGCTTCGTCATAAGAATAAACTCCACTTTTCTTGCTTGGAAATCAATTAACGTTATTTCTCGAAAACTTGTGCTTTTTTTTCTGACATTAATCACTGGTTCTAAAATTGTTATAAATACAACGACAATGATTTGAGTTGGTTTAATTCAAGAATTGAAAAATCTTGTTTTTCTAACAAAAATGCCATCTAAGGCGTAGCAGCAGAGAAAAATCCTCGAAAGGAAAAGTAAGGGCCATATACGCAGCATGAGAAAGTCAGACCGCGGTGTGTGTAGGTATGTGCAAAGTGCAAAAGCGTGCCAACGGAATGCCCGTGACAGTATGAAGCAAAGAGAGGGAGAAGGAGAAGGAGAAGGAGAGGGAGAGGGGGAAGGAAAGGGAGAGAGAGAGAGAGAGAGAGAGAGAGAGAGAGAGAGAGAGAGAGAGAGAGAGAGAGAGAGAGGGACTGCTCACCGCGTCGTGGTCGTGTTGCGGAGGCAAGCGACTCTTTGCACCCACACGACTTGAGTTCTCTCGCGGCGATTACCATATGCGGGGATCCCGATTGCGCGAGAGCTGCCGCGGCTCTTTCCGGTCGGGGCGCGAGTGCGTAAGCTCACTCAGCTCCATCCACGCGTGCCGCCGCCGCCCCACCGCGGTCCAAGCACCCAGCCTGTGCCTGCCTGCTTGCCTTGCCTACCCAGATACCGAGACACCGGCTCACTCGGTCAGTTACTTTTTCGCAGCCACGCGGAACGCCGCCGCCACTTCCGCCTTCAAGCGTACCTATAATTCTATTCTACCTTACTCTACCTATAACGTCTAGCTTCTACTAACTCGCCAAGTATCCTTCGTGTAGTTCTGTGTTCATTTGTGATTCATTGACTCGAAAGAAATCAATCTAATAAGCTTTAGTGCAATAAGACGTGTCCATTAGCTTTCACTGCGAGCTTGCCTTATTGTCAGCTATTCCCATGGGCAAGGGCGCTCTCGTTCCACAATTCGACGGAACAACCTTGCCTCACCTACTCACCTCGCAGATACTGATAATAACGAGAGCGCTTTTGCCAAATCCCAAATCTAATGTACGTCTCTGCATTACTAACGGCGATTAATACCGTAAGTGCCCGTGTAGTGAAAAAAAGCAAGCGCATTGGGACCTAATGGCCGGCTCGCCGCTATTATGGCAGCTGTTTCCTCCCCTTGTGCTCCTTTTTCTCTCCGCCCGCGCCGCCGCGACATTGCTTCCTCCTTCGGACTCTTTCTGCACTACTAAACTTGTTCTTTTTACACAATGTTGACTTTTTGCTTATATTAGTCCATCTGCAGGCACCTTTTCGAGAATCCAAGACGTATTCGGAGCCGCGCCCGGAATTATCGCGATCTAGAGACGTCATCAAGGCTGTTTGAAATTATCTGAAATGCATAAATATCAGTACGGATCGCCGTCGTGAAAAGCCGCATCAATACCGACAAACACTCTTCTTGGCTCTTCTCGTGAATGACCGAGTCAAGAGAGTCATCATCGCCGCCGCCGTAAGATTCTACTCCAAGTGTTAATTGGCATCGACCGTACCGATATATATGCACACACAGACATACACACATACACACACACACACACACACACACACATACACACACACACACACACACACACACGCGCGCACGCACTCACGCACACTCACACACTCTCGACAACACGTTCAACTACAGCAACGTGTAGGGTTGAGAGTGCGAGAGTAGAGTAGACATCTATATTTATTCCAAAGCATTTAAGATAAGCATAGAGAGCTGCTTTGCGGAAGTGCACTAAGACGACATGTTTCTCATGCGATGGATGAAAAACGCTAAATGGTGCCGTGTGCTTCTGCTTGTAGACTTATCCGTCCTTGGCTTCGGATAGCCTACGCGCCCCCACGCAGAGCCAACACAATAAATTCCCGGCGAGAAAGCGAAGATTCGTTCGATTTTCCAGATAAATAACATGTCGAGGCTCTTGGTAGCCGACAGCGAGCTCAGGCTTTTTTCTCTATAACGTTTGTCCTTTAATCTTCTGTTCAGCAGCAAGCGAAGGCAAGGATAATGACCGAGGGAGCCGCCGAGGCGAGGTTCGACCGAGTGCAGAGGAGCCCCGCGTGATATCAGCAGTCGAGCAGGAGGAGAGTCGCGAATTCACGGTGCCATATATACAATATATAAAAATACATATATATTCGAATGGGAAACGAGTAGAGCCGCGTGCACACTTTGGGACGCTTTTCGAGGAAAATGAGTTTTCGCTTTAACCGTTAAGCCGCAACTAATCGAATCACAGCTCTTCTGCACGTCCGACTACGAGGCGCATATTTACGCATACATACCTTCCTACTAACGCATGCGCACATACCTACAAGGAAGAAAGCAAAGAAGAGCGCGTTGATAACGCTTATAAATGTACAGAAAGAGAAAGAGAGCTAGTAAGGAAGGAAGGAAGGAGGGACGCTCAGCGGTGTTCAGATTCAGTGATCAGTGTGTGAACTTTGGTGAAGAGAATCAGTGTGACAGTACATGTAACAGCAGCGGCAGCAGCAGCAGCTGGCTTAGTGAAGGGAAACGAGTGAGATGCTAGTCAACTGAGGCAAGTTGCGAGGGGAGAATGTCGACCCAGGCATACTACAAGGAGCGGCTGGGCTTCGACCCGGCCGACACCGTCGCCGAGCACCGCCGGGAGCAGAGCTCGCAGCACGGCTACGAGGAATCCCTCTCCAAGTTCAAAGGTCAGACCGAGAGATCGACAGCGGCTTCGGGCCTCGACGGCCAGAATGCCCACAGCGGCCCGGCCTACCTCGAGAACGAGCGGCCCAGCTCCTCCCAAGCCAACTGGGGCTGCTGGGCCATGTTTATCGAGGCCCACGGTAAGTGACGTACTGATTTCACACGCCTATGCTGACACGCATATGAGACAGCTCCAAATTTTTAACTTTTATTTATTTTTTTCTTTTGAGTGACTTTGACTTTCTTCTTGTTTTAACTATTCACTGACTAATCACTCCCAACGCGTAGACCGGTTGTATCCAATACGTGGATAAAGCACACATACGTGGCCCACGTGCTACTCATAGCTGCAGCAACATGTTGACCACACTTCCCTTTCTTCTGCGGGTTGTTTCAATTAGATCCTAACTTTGTTAGTAAATATTATGTTTTAGTTACTCTTTGCCTTCTCCGATTTTCGATTCAATGGACTCAGTTGACTAGCCGTATATTTTACTTTGATTATTAATTTCAATAAATTTTTCAAACTGGTGCTCGACATTTTCTCCACTCTTAAAGACAAAAATAGTTAGTATCGTATCTTCCCGAAGCAATTTGATTTGATAACAAGTTTTCTGTTTTGGGCATATAAATTTTCAACGGCATGGTGTGATTTAAATTTAACCAAGCGCGTCCCTTTCATTCATTCAAACGAGATAATGTAGAGAGAGGGAAAAAGGAGTTCAGGGTTATATGGTTAGACTGCCTTTAATTGGTGGAGACGTGATGACTGTTAATTGGCAAGAAATACCCGATGGCTGCACGTTTGAGCCTTTTTTGCCCCTATGTACTTAATTGAATAGAAATTCTCCTGTATTTTTACAATTAACTTCATACGTATGCTATCGAATATTCATGTTGGTTTCAAAGTTTAATGATACGATTTCCTTTTCCTCGGTTACTACTCCAAAAGCATACCATTAACACTATGTTTTAAAAGATTTTGAGTGCATTGTAATCGTCAAGATATAAATACAAGTTTGTCTTCTTTGTCGTTCTTGAAATAGATTAATTTACAATAAACGTATGTTATGTAATGAAATGGATTTTAATTTAACATAGCGAGTGTCCTTGTTTATTATTCTAGTGACCGTAACGAATTAACATCCATCACTTAGTTTCTATTGTTAAAAATAAGTTGTGCACGATCATTAGAAAATACCATTGTTTTTTTAGTAATGACGCAGTATCAATTTAGAAGCTTTAACGTTGCAATTAGAAGCTATTGAGTAACTCGACATTAGACTGTTTGGGATACGATTCCTTCGATTAAGGTCGATTGGCTTCTTTTACCAGAGAAAGCCTAATTTGTTACGTTGATCAATTAGAGTCTTTAATTTAACAATGGTTAATTTAAATTCACCTTGCCAGTGCCAAAAAGACTCTTTTTATTGTTTAATTATATTTCACTTCTATTTTAAAGAGCTATCATATGTACCAGCATGGGCGCTTGAGGTGCATCAGCGTGTCACTTATTTGCCGCTCGGTATTTTTAAAATAAGATTTCTTTATTAACCACTACCTAAATTTCATTTAAATACTTTTAGATATTAAGAATTACATTTTTATTAAAACTAATATTATTACTTTTCTACTGTTACATGTACATTATATCGATGGCCCTTACGAAGACTAGCACATTTCAGATTTCTCAAAAATATCTAATTCTTTACGAAGACTTTTTATAAAAAAAACTAGCATTTTTTAGATTTTCGAAGGAACACTAATATGTAATACTTTCTTAGATCCTCTAAGAAAATTATAGTTTTTGTAAAAACTAGTATTTTTCGAGAAATCTGAAATATGATAGTCTTTGTAAGGGGCATCGATATATACAGTGTCATACACTGAGAAAAGAATATAATAAATTTTACTATGTATAATATCATAACCGTTTCGATATTGTTTTCTCGGTGTATAACTAAACACGAATGATAAATGAACATCATACTATATATATAATTAATATTTGCAATATTTATCATCATAATTTTTTAATTGATTACTTTTATGCGTGAGTAAGATTATAAATGTTACTGAAATATTATAAAATTAATTTTTATAAAGTTTGCATTTTAAACCTATAATGAACGTTCTCACGCTTCACTTTCGAGAATTTCCGGTGCTTTGCAGGCTTACATCGGATTTCACTAACAATTTTCTTTGCATGTCCATTGGCATGTAACAGTTGTTATATATAGAAATAGTTACGTGTATCCTCTCCATGCAAGATCAGGCTACTTGCATCTAGCTGCTTGGGTAACATTTCGTTCCATTTGCCTGCTATTCTAGTATAGCGATACTCTTAAGTACGCAGAACTTCATTTTTTACTTTAAAAAAGCTACTTGCGCTTGAGAAAATCACTTGAAACTTTACATGAATATTGCAATGTTTCTAATATGATAAACACATTTCCAGAGCGATGTGTTATATAACCACCGTATACAAATTTTGCGTATAAACTTATGAAAAAGAATTGTGCATCACTTGATGATTTTTGTGCGTAAAAATTTTATACGGTGGTTATATAAAAAAAACAATAACCCTGTATAGTTGCAAGTGATTTCATCGAGCGCCAATGAGCATACAGCTTTTTCAAGACCAAAAATGAAGATTTGAGAAAAACGGCTTTAAAGGTGGTACGTTACCTATAAGCCAATGTAATACATTCCAATCATTAACTATATATAAGAATATTCAAATAACTTACAGGATACTTGAAAATCCAATTTGAAACTTTTAATATAATATAAAATGAACTTCAAGGAACACTTTTTATAAGTTGATTTTTTGACCCCTTCAAGTGTACTTAAGCCTTAAGAAAAGGTCCCATATGCATTGCTTATCACGGAAAATATTTAAAAACCATTTCTGGTTGCAAAGAGAAACGGAACTTTTAGAAATTGGAACCAGACAATGCTTATACAATTTCGGAAGGCATAATTGTTTAAAATAGAGAAGTCGATAGTACAAATGCCTGCAAAAAAATTTCTGTTTTTGTTAAAAAAACGACTAACTGTGCCCTTTGCATTTTGACAGTTGAGTGGAAGAAGAGGCTAACTCAGCCTTCGCTTGAAGAAGAGGCTAACTCGGCGTTCGTTTGAAGAAGAGGCTAACTCGGAAATCACATGAAGAAAAGCTACTCTAATTATTTCATGTATTTAATTTTGTAAAAAGCAACATAAACGAGATTGCAAAACGTATGGTTAGCGAAAACATTAATTTTCTTATTTTTTATTATTACTTTTTCAAAATTGAACGCGAGAAATAAATAGTTAAAGTGTAGCCCTACTTTACGCGATTTCTGAGTTAGCCTCTTCTTCAAGTGTTTTCTAAGATAGCTCCTTCTTCCACTCAACCGTCGATTTATACAAACATTATCTATAGTTAAAATGTCAAGAGATTCGGTTATTATCTCGATTCTAATTATTATTATATTATTACTCATTATATAAGAAATCTATTAATCATAATTTATAGAGTTATCGACGAAGTGAAGGTAAATGTAAATATTTCCAATGGGCTAAATAACTAGTATCAATCATCAAAGAAATTACTAATTAATATTACTAACTCAAAGTGTTTGCAGTATATATATATATATATATATATATACTGTAAAAAAATGGTGATAATGTTTGTTATCACCCAATGGAATAATGGTTTACCGGAAGAGCGATCTTGTGGTACGTAAAAATGAATATGAAATTATCAATCGCGTGAATAACTTATCGATTGTCCTTTGTGGTTTATCGCTGCGTCCAGCACCGCACAATGCGATCGCGGCGATTGTGACATAACGATCAACATGCAAACACTCTGGAATATTAGAGCGCCAGATAGCACGTAATGGGCTGAGAGAGTAAAAGCAACGAATATAAACTTGTATAGAAGCGCGGTTCTGTAGTTGCGCCGGGTCCTCGCTTTCTTATACACGTAAAGCCTATACTATACTATAGGTGTATACCCAGAGATCGCATGGAGTAACCTATAACGTACTATACATGTTACCCACGATTTTGTTCCCAGGTGCAGCATACGAATTGTTCTTCTATACAAGTCGATATTCGTTGGTAAAAGTCAATGAGGCGCAGAAATACAAGAGTTAAACTGTTTTGACTCTCGGTCGCAGGTGCGAGCGAGCATCGCGTAGCATCAACGCCTCTCTCTCTCTCTCTCTCTCTCTCTCTCTCTCTCTCTCTCTCTCTCTCTCTCTCTCTCTCTCTCTCTCTCTCTCTCTCTCTCTCTCACACAGAGCTATAGCTTTCTTGATCTACAACACATGGAACGTATTAGATACAGCGGGTGGATCCATTGACCCAGGGCTTAAGACCGAAAGAAAATTGCCTAAGCTACCCATAAAAAAAACGCTGCCAATTCATTGGCGCGTACCTTCCTCAAAATTAATTGACGTTCCGATATGAAATGAACATTGATTTTATATATTAGTTATAATTATCAATTTGTTCGTTTTTGATTAATAGTTCAAATATATCTACACTTTCATGGCGCCATAATCATTTGAATGTAAACAAGTGTAGCTAACTTGCTACCAGTAACGCTTGAAATTTCGACGAATTTATTATAATTTTCTTTAAACATAGTGTAATGTTATCGATATAGATATATACATATTCTGCATTTAGTTCACTAAAAATAAATTATTATCGAAATAACATATCTTCATTAAAATGAATTCTGTTCTCAAGAATCTTGTTCTTCCTGAGGAGGATTAGAATCTGTAAACAAATACACGTTTTATACCTAAAATTGCATTTTAGCTTATCACTTTATAATAACAAGATTACATTCTTATGTAAATAAAAGAATTGTTGTTGAATTTGAATTTGAGTTTATGAACATCGAATTTATTCACTTAATACAAAAATATTATAAAAATGAAAAGACGCTATAAAACAAAATGAATCAATAAATCTTAAAAGTTATTTTTGATTTTAAATCTTCATACAAAAAATGAGTTTTTCAATCAAAACATTTTGGAAAAAAATAAATATCATAAAAATGAGAATAATGCTATAAAACAAAAACAAATCAATAAATCTTAAAAATTCTTTTATTTTAAATCACCATAAAAAAAAACTTAGTTTTAAGTAGATAAAAATTACCACGTAATACCCAAGAAATAAGCGATCAAAACATTGTTAAGGACATTCACCGACTACTCAATTTATTATATATTTGCTTTAAATTTTGACACAATGTTGTTAATAGTATTATCTATGCACCCGCAAAACTATAAGAATCGTGTCGGTACCAAAATGAAAATATTCAATGTCAAAGTTGCGAGTCTTAATACGTAAGGTATAGGTTAAGCATGTGTTAAAGAGACATTTTAATTTCTAACCGCGGAAATTAATTATATATTCCCTGAAAAACTAATATGTTGTATATAATTACTACCTATATTACGTAAAACAAAAAATCTATAGTTAACGGCCCCCTTTCAAAGATATGGCAAAGTAAACATTGATGCCTGTGTTATTAGTATATCTATATTTTGGTACAGTCTGTAGAAAAGTTTATACCGAAGTTTAGTTTTCTGCCTTATTTAAAAAATTTTAGGTTACTTTTAATATTTTAACATTTTAATTTATGAATTGAAGAAATAGGTTATAAGTAATGCTGTTTAATGATGTTTTGAAATATAAATGAACTTTTCAATCTTATTATCACCGGTGAACTACCTTAACTAAAAAATCGATAAATTTTAAAAGAAATTATTTGATTTGAAACCATCATAAAAAAAATAAGCTTTGATTTCAAACCTTCATAAAAAAATTAGCTTTTATTGATAAAAAATGACCATGTAATGGTCAAGAAATAAGTATTCTAAAATTTTTTGGAAATAAAACTGAACCTCAAATCTCTTGAAAAATAAAAGTTTTCATGATCAAGACAAAGAACTCAGCCAAGAGATAGTTCAAAGCTACCTTTCTGGAATTTTTCAAAAGTAATAATGCCTTTTACTTAAGTAATCTTACGACATAGAAAATTGTTATTTTTTGAGCAAAATGGTTTTTTTCTGGGAAGCAGAAAATTATCAAGAATCAAAAAATTTACTGAATGTTCCACTCTGTGTTACTAATACCAGATATGTTTTCAATACATTTTCATTGTATCGTTTATAAGAAAATTACGTTTTCGTGTATAACAAAAGAAGGGAAAATAATAATTACCTTGTCAAAAATTTCAGATCGAAAAAGATAGGTCATTTTACGCTCTTCCAAATGCATTTTATTCGAATCGATTATATTAATTTTAACCTATACAAGAAAACTGGAAAACTAAACACACACATATACACACACATACATACATACATACAAACATTTTCTAAAATTAGTGCACTAAATTTAAAGGAAAACATTGTGTAGAGAATTTCAGTGTAAGAAAGTACTGTGTAGAATTTTGCTGTGCATGAAACTCAATGGAAAATAATGTGTAGGGATTTACCGTGTAAGATATTAATGTGTAGAATATTTCAACGTAGTAAAACACACTTCTGTAAGGGTCGTTTGTCAAATAAGAAAATATTTGTTTTGACATCAATAAGATTAAGTTTCAAGTATTTTCCAATAAAATTTGGTATTATTACGCATACTAAATCGAAGCCCCTCTGCAGGCCCCGACTAGGTACGGCTCGCCCCGATGGATCCACCTTAAGGGAATGTTGGCAGCAGTCTGTTGTTGCTTACTTACTGACATTTTCATATTTTCCATTATACTTGTTCAATTTTTAATTTTTATTGAATACCTCATTAAAGTATTGCAAACACCGGATGACTGAGATTATTGTTGAAAACAAACAGTTGAGTTGAAGTAACAAATAATACGATGTAGGAATCTGCATTTGGCTCCGTCATTTCTTTAAAGTAAAGAAACTTGTCCACCGTTATCACCCTTTTTTGTTCGACTCAATATAATGGAGTGATTTAAGCGTAATTTACTATAAAAAAAGTATAATAAATAAGTAATTTGTTGTAATTAATTATATTTTCTTAATAATAATTTTTCGGAAAAGATTTATATTTCACAAGAAAATGTAAAATAACGTACCTGAACGACCCCAGGGCCCCATGGGTGTCACACAATTTTTTTTCTAACAACCAATGCGGTTTTAATAAAAATGATTCAACATCAATTGTCAGACTTATTGACCTAAATAATAATAATAATAATAATACGCATATATGTGCATACAATAATACACTCATTTTACTTATTTATTAAATATTTTTTATATTTGACTGCAGCCGGATATTTTTCTTAAACAATCGGAATCTATAATTAAAAAGATACAATCTCCTGGTGGTTTTATAAAGAAATCATGGGTTTTCATAAAGTTACAGGCATAAATGCATATTTCGCCATAAGAGCTTATGTTAAAAGTTGTATTTTGAAACAATTTTTTATCTTCAACTTACCTGGCAACCCCACCCAACCAAAATTGTAATAGAATGTGCAAAACGCTCACTGTCAGTGGGATTTTTATTTTTTATAATTATGGATTTTGAAAGACGACGGAGCCACCTAAAAAATAAAATAAATTTAATTTTTTATATGCGAACTATACTGGAGATAAGCAAAACTTTGACTTTTAAGGCTTTTCAACGCCAAATCTAAAAAAAAACAATTTTTCAAAATAATTAAGTATACAATTTTCTATAACTTAAATAAGAAGATTTGGTTTTATTTGTTTTAATTAGCTGCGACATGAAATTGTACGCTAAGCTCAGAATGACCCATTTTTATTTTAAGCAAAATAAGAATTCGTAAAGCCTAATGTGGTCAAACCGAGTCCGAAAAGCTTTAAATTTCATAAAAATCAAGTGTTAGGTAATTTCAGAATGGATATTGGATAGGCTCCGTATAAGAATCAGATGTCTTTGTCATAAGTTAATAAGGTCCAAATCGCGTGAGATTAAGCAGCAATAATGACTTTGAAAAGTAGAAAGCAGAAATTGATAATTTCTTGCGCTCCATGATAAAATTCGCTCGAGCCAGGAATTCCTCGGCGTTAACGGTCTGGATCAATCATCGGCCGCGTCGCTGCGTTTCCGCATTTTTCGCGCGCTGGCAGCGGCAACAGCAACGGCAACGCCAGCTTGCCGCTGCACTGTCGCAATATCACGACAATACAGGGTACCCCCGACAGAGTCATTAGAGACACACAAGCCGACGACAATGAGAAAGTGAAACACACTTGCGAGCGTGTTTACGGCTCCCCACGGGTATGGCACTCGATATAGGTATACGCAGTATATGAGATATCTTACTACGGCTAGACCTAGGGTATAACTGAGAGACTGATCTTTAACATTTTAGAAAAGTAAAGTGTGGGCCAGTTACAATATAAAAAAGTTTGTATGACTTGTCAGCAACAGCAGCAGCAGGGGCAGCAGCGACCGCATGATGGATTTACGGTTAGCGGCACAGTAAGAGAGAGAGAGAGAGAGAGAGAGAGAGAGAGAGAGAGAGAGAGAGAGAGAGAGAGAGAGAGAGAGAGAGAGAGAGAGAGAGAGAGAGAGAAAGAGAGAGAGAGAGAGAGGACTGAGCGATGTATGAACCGATAGAGGCGCGCGCGCTCCTCGGATTCATTGAAAATATCTTACTACAGCACGGAAAAAAATGCTTTGTTAATTTAACAAAGTTACTTGGTAAAATACGCAGTAACTATTTTTTTATTACACTTACCAAGTACTCGTAATTTGTTAATTTAACAAATGGGTTAGTAAAATTAACTTAGTAAGTGTAATAAAAAACTAGTTAGTGCGTATTTTACCAAGTGACAATACAGCATTTTCTTCCACGCGTGCTCTCGATATTCAAAAAAATGTGCTGCTCTACACTTGTATGCTTCCTTCCAGTGTATTTCACTAACGCAGTACGCTTTAACGATTATTAATGTAATGCTTATATGTTATGCCATTGTCAAGCATCTGTGGGCGCAGCAGTTTTATTTTAAGACCCTAAACTTTTTTCTAATTTAAAGTTAAATGTTCAAACTTATTTCTGGCGTTGATCAAGGCCTTCCTATGGTCATTACATCAGTTGGGTGAAAGTACTGTGTATACAAAAGGATATTCCTCCGTGCATGAACTCTGTGCAGCTAGTCTTTATTACACAAGAAAGGATCGCGATACATCTACTCATGTGTAGGTGTATATATATATATATATATATATATATATGTGCGTCGGAAGGCGCACGCGCGGCAGCCGCTTACGTCAGACCAGTATACATATGCACCGAGCATGCTGCAAGCTCCACCGTTCGCTCTCTACTCCTCCTTATCATACGTACAGCACGACAATTCACATTGCCTCCCTTATTTCTCATTCCTCAGCTAGCTCAGTATCATCATTATTTGGGTACAAAATGTGATGATAACAGCATTTTAGTTTATTTTATGAATATTATTATACATATTTATCCTGTTCTTCCTGTGTTGTTATTATTATTTACATACATGCAATTTTATTAACGTAAATTTAAATTTATTCATTCTTGCATTCAAAATTATTTATACTATTTAATTATTACTTTTTACTTTAATTTATTTACAAATAAATACAGATTTTTAAAGACTATATAGGTATTTTGTTATTGTTTTAACAATAAAAAAATATTCATAATGCATTGGAATTCCTCAGCTTTAAATCTGAGAGTACTGTTGTTACAAGCTACTTCTTTAAATGAACCACTTGAAAATCAGGTTTATCAACGCCGATGGCTTAATAAACTTAAAGTGAACATCTGTCGCAATTTTTTAATTGAGTTGATTATTAATATAATAAATAATGTAATCTTTCACTATGCAGGTAGTACGTTCTATTTGGTCATAAAACAAAGTTTTAGTCATGTATTAGTCAATATTTAAATTGTATAATCAAAGTTATTGATAAAAGACCTTTAATTATTTATTGCCCCTTTTTTGTTTAATTGAATTATAATTATTAATTTAAACTTATTTAATTGCTGATTTATTTATTTATCTACTTGGTACTTTTATCATACCTATATAGTTCAAGATAATTTTAGAATTAATTATTGGCTTTTTAGAAAATAAAGATAAAAATAATTTTTTGGCTGGATTGTTACTTTTGTAGAATTACATTTTGTAAAATCTTTTACGCAGATAAGCAGATACTAAACAGCTAGATATATTGATCGAAAGTGGACAGAGTGATGCAGCTAAAATAAGTCAATATCGGGCTGGCTTTCAAAATATTTTAATATTTGTATTTATGCAATGAGAAAAGCGCTAAAATTAGGTCAGTAAAGTAGCGAGAGAGTTGAGTGTAGGAGCTGGCATTTGATTAGAAGCTCATAAGGGCTGTCGCTTGTAATCTGCATGAAAAGTCAGGGCGTGCAAAATGAAGAGAGAAAGATAGATTAACGAGCTTTAGCAATTCGCATTAGCCGAGAGCCCGCGTGGGCCGGACGTCGACGTCGCGGCCTCAGCTCCCGGTGCGATAAAAGAGGAACGGGTCAGGCTGAGAGCAGGACCCTCTAAAAGGGGGCACCTCATCCTATAATCCCTAGTAAGGTTTATAGCTTATCTCGAGCAACATTGGATTTCCCGCGCATGTATTTCAATGCTTAATAAAGCTGACTCTTTCAAAGCAATAAATACCGAGATTGCTGGAGCGAGATTGCTCCCCTTTCAATTCTCCAGGTTTACCTAATGAACCTGTTCATATCACCTACTCTAATGTCTGCTTAGTTCTATTTATGCTCATTCATCTACAACTGTGCTTTGTCTAAACGTTATTAATCCGAAAGTCGATAAAGTATTCTTCCTAATAAATTGTAACTGACTGATATAAATCGACAGGCAGATTCGCAGGCAAAAAGTTTGTTCATCATTTTGTTGACACAGTGTCCGATTTCCATTAAGAGATTTGGTGTCTTGGACGATATGCTCCAGTCCAAGACTTTTATCGGTAGGTAGTGCAGCTTGCACCGTCATGTCCGTGACGCGCGCGGATAATTCAACTTTCAACTCGACAATAAGAACGTACCTATCGTACTTATATTGCACATTGCGCCTTCTTCGTTACTTCGACATTGCGACGCTCTTTTTATCGCGTTTGTCATTCTGCGAAACCTTTAGCCGGGCTAAATGGCTATTGTGCTGATGTGCAATTGAGATTTACTTCGTCCGAACATTAAAGCACTTTTTATCTACATTGAATTTTTAATTTTATGCACAGAATAATTTATTTAAACTTTAATATATTTAAATGAAAAAATGTATTTTTAAAGTACATCTCTTTTTTTTACTGTACAGCTGTACAATGTACATCCTAGTATATTGCGAAACCATTTTAAAGGCAATATGACTTTTTTGTATTCTCCAAGCTATAGAATTGATAAAGCTTACGTCATAAGTCATAATCGATGAAATAGTTGCTTTTCGAGCTGTACAAAAAATATCCTCATGTTAAATGTCTTTTAAAATTGTTGAAAAAGCATAGTTGTCGATAATCCATAAGTGAATATAAACTGACGACGAAGACAAAGCAACAAAGTATGTATAATTATGTTATAAACGATGGCTCGCGCACTGAATCGGCGGCGATGAGGAGCAGCAGCAGCATAAGCAGCCCGTGAAGGTGATAATGGCCTTTGTATATACGAGTGGAGTAATTGAAAGCGCGCAGTGCGCACTCGAGGTCACAGACCCGACAGATTGCTGCTGCTTGGAGCACTTGGAGTCGGTGCCGCCAACAGCGCCGCTGAACGCGACGGCGACGACGTGGGCGGATAGAAAATCACACCATTGCCTTATTCCGCCTTTTTTTCGAGCCGCCGTATCTTTTCGAAAATTAACTGCCTAACGTTGCATTCCGCTGACATGAGCCATTGAGCCATGCCCGGAATGCTCAAGGAACTCGTGGGACTCTTCTCAATTTGCTTCATTCTGCTCTGTCATTTCATATTATGTTATATATGTTATATATGTTATATATGTTATATATGTTATATATGTTATATATGTTATATATGTTATATATGTTATATATGTTATATATGTTATATATGTTATATATGTTATATATGTTATATATGTTATATATGTTATATATGTTATATATGTTATATATGTTATATATGTTATATATGTTATATATGTTATATATGTTATATATGTTATATATGTTATATATGTTATATATGTTATATATGTTATATATGTTATATATGTTATATATGTTATATATCTTATATACACAGAGAGAATTTTCTGATAAAAATTACCGTAAAAATCATTGTAAACGTGGGATATTCTGACTTCATGGGAAAAAATACCCTACTGAACGGTAAAATTTACCCTGCTGAATGGTAAATTTTATAATGAATAACGTTAATTTTTACCGTTCAGTAGGGTAATTTCCCCCCTGAAGACAGAATATCCCACGTTTACAATGATTTTCACGGTAATTTTTATCAGAAAATCCTCTCTGTGTATCTTGTGTATCTTATATATCTTATATATCTTATTTATCTTATATATCTTATATATCTTATATATTTTATATATCTTATATATCTTATATATCTTATATATCTTATATATCTTATATATCTTATATATCTTATATATCTTATATATCTTATATATCTTATATATCTTATATATCTTATATATCTTATATATCTTATATATCTTATATATCTTATATATCTTATATATCTTATATATCTTATATATCTTATATATCTTATATATCTTATATATCTTATATATCTTATATATCTTATATATCTTATATATCTTATATATCTTATATATCTTATATATCTTATATATCTTATATATCTTATATATCTTATATTAGATCATAGAACAAGTATCTTAAAATTTGCACAAGATATAAATCCATTCGGAACAATAACAATCCTTATACAATTCATACATTTTTCATTTCTCAATGTGATTTCATTTTTATCTATCGCTTCTGGAACATGTTATCTCGAATTTCTTATGAATCAGAGAACAAGAGAGAATGCATTTTTTGCTGCTGCATGATTTTTTCTCCCGACAGGTAGATCTATGACTTATCGCATTACACACACGGAGAGAAGACGAGTTATTAATAATTACTATTTACTGTATGAAAATTACTATTTCATAAAGGAATGGTGGGATTTACTTGCATTCTAATGCTTTTTACTGTATTTTGCAGCAGTTCTTCTTAAACGTATATGAAATGATATTCTGCAATTAAAGCATATGAAATTTTACTATCTACTTTAGTAAAAACTGCCATTTATAGAATTTACAAAAAAGTGTAGTAATTTGCGCTGAATATTATAGCAAGAAGTACTTGAAATTATAGTATTGGGATATTGAATCAGTTCTTGCTGTTTTCCAACAGATGACGTTACTAGTACTGCATGCATATAGTTGAAGGTGGTAACACATCTATATAGAAGTACTATAAGCCAGCTTAAAATTCAGTATATGCATAGTGTATAACATGTCAAATTTCGTGCCAAAAAAGGAGTATTTGCGGGGAATTTTACTGTACTACTTTATTAAAAAAGAATCTACAGCTGAAGCACGCAGAATTCTTGTTGATACTTACTCTGGTGCACCGAAAAAGTTTGAAGACGATTTAAAAAAAAATAAAAATAAAATATACGTGCGTCTATGATAGAGACTGCCTGATCATACTGATGAGGCCTACAGGCAGTCTTGAGGCCGAAACGTTTTACATTTATAATATTAAAGGACCTATGTTTTTCTTGCTTTGAAGAGGTAGACTCTTCTCTGTAAGAATGAGCCTTACATATAAATACAGTGAACAACTAATAATACGATGTAATAGGTTTATCAGAAACCTACTTTAAAATGGTTCTATATTGCTAAAAAGAAATTTCAATTTGCAGGATAAATACAAAAAATGTTTTGGTTTTTAATGTTAAATTAAATCTACGTATTTTATGAATTAACAGTTTAATTCAATGCTAGGAGGGGTATTTGCCCGCGGAGTAGTTGTTTCCGTTGTTCAAATGAATACAGTAGATTTTTATTAAAGAGTGTATGAGACACTAAATACGTAACATTTTTTATCCGGTTAACAAGTTTACGAGAAACTTGCAGGATAAATACGAAAAATGTTTGAATTTTCAATGCTAATTACATTTACATATTTTATGAATTAACAGTGTAATCCAATGCTGGGAGGGGTATTTGCCCGCAGAGTAGTTGTTTCTGTTTATCTAATAAATATAGTAGATTTTTTGTTAAAGAGTATATGAGACACTTTAAAAACCTCGTCTATAATTTGCTGTTAGAAGCAATCATATAAATTTTATCAAAGATAGACGTTCAAATCATTTTTAAGAAACGAATGTTCGTATTAACATCGTACAAACATTCCAATAATATTTATAACCTCAAATATATCAGCACATTATTTTTATAAGTTTTACAATGTTTGGTTGCCTTAAATACGAAGCGTACAACCTAGACATCACCCTCGTCCACCATAACCTCCTACAGAGATCCTTCTTATAGGTTTAATTTTGCTCTCTGATTTTACAGTTCGTTCGATCTGAAATTCAGTACTTAGAGCGCTGAATTTCAGATTGCTGTTAGGCGGCTTCTAATTCAGAACAGGCAATACTAAATTTTATTGCATTGCCATTTCAGTACGAAGTAGTACTGAATTTCAGATTTTCTTTATGTAGTGTATGGTTTAAAGCTTCTGCTCTGCATTTGGTGCAATCAGCTGGGTATAGTTTATTATGAGCTGCTCAAACCGGATGAAACTATCACAGGAGATCGCTATCGACTACAATTGATGCGTTTGAGCCAAGCATTGAAGGAAAAACAGCCACTATACGCGGAGATACACGACAAAGTGATTTGCAGCATGACAACGCTCGGCCGCATGTTGCAAAACCGGTCAAAACCTACTTGGAAACACTTAAATGGGAAGTCCTACTCCATCCTCCGTATTTGCCAGACATCTCCCTTTCTGATTATCACTTGTTCCGATTGATGGCACATGGCCTGGCTGAGCAGTACTTTCATTCTTATGAAGATTCAAAAAAATGGGTCGACTCGTGGATAGCCTCAAAAGATAAGTCGTTTTACCGACGTGGAATTCAAAGCTGCCAGAAATATGGGAAAAAATAGTGGCTAGTGATGGACAATACTTTGAGTGACATGTTTTTTTACTAATTTTTTAAAATAAAGCATTAATTTTCATGAAGAAACTGCGAGATCTTATTCCACATCCCAATAATATTTGTTATATTTTCCGAATACTATATTTTTTTTAGTAAATTTTACGTAGTTACGTATTAAATTCTCGTAAATATTTTAGTAAACCGCCTTGACTCAAAAAATCTAACCTGTAAAACTTGTACGTAATTTTTTGCAACTGACCACGATACTTTTAATTCGATGATACAAGATTTTTTTCATTATATCAATACATGTAAGTTCATTAGAATTGCAACAATGAATAAGTATATCATTATTTAATTAATGTTGACAAGATAAGCGTAAACGAAAGCAAATCCTAGTGTAACTTATAAGGATGATTCCAAGTATAGTAAACGAGGATCATGATGGCGCAATAGGTAGAGCATCCGCTCGAGGGAGCTGAAGGTCACCGGTTCAAAGGTCGGTTTTTTCGGTAAAAATAATTTTATTTAAAATTAAAGTGTACAAATATAAAAAATATAATATGTAGAATAAATAACAATCAGGGAAACATTAAATTGAAAAAGAAAATTATAAATGTAAATTTTTAAATTACTTTCTACGACCTTCCATGAGAATGTTCTAATGTCCTCAATTGTACACTGTACAGTGTTTGTCTCGAGTTCTCAACTTTATTTGACACACCGAGTAGTACAGAAAAAAGGAAAGGAGGAAGTGTTGGCGGCAAGGCGCCACCGCTCTGATGTCACAATTTATTTTTGAACAATCTTCTCACAAAAATCAAATCCATATTCAAGAGGAGTGTTGAATTGAATTTTATTGCAAAAATAAAGTAACGATTAATGACTTGATTCAATGTTTATATAGAGCGATAGATAAGCTCGTTTGAGCGTCAAGTAATCAATGAGGCTGAAAACGTGTAATCGCTAATTACAGCGCACTACTGCAGACAATGAACGTCGAGTGGAGGCTAGAGAAAGGAACAAAAAGCTCGGCTTAGCGGCATAGTGTACGTACGAGCTGGGTATATAACGGATTCGGCATTAGCATTCTCAAATTGCAACGTCAACTGCGATAAAGTAACTGATTTATAGAGCGAGTCGAGCTTAGATAATAGACAAGAAGAAGAAGAAGCTGCAGCAGCAGCAGCAGCGCGGTGCAGTTCACGCCCGCGGGCCATTAATGAGAGAGCGCTTGGTTGCTCGCAGCCTAGCTCGCAGCTGCTCTGCGGCCAATGATAAGTTAATAAGTAAAGGCTTAAATTCTAAAGCGGTCCGAGTACGAGAGTGAGCAGCCCGCGGGGCAGCCTTTACTTCCTGGGCACGCGACTCGCGAAAACCGTGGCCGTCAGCTGCGTGCAGTCAGCACCTTTAGAAACTCTGACCCGTTAGTAATATAGCACGCGATTCATCTTGCTTCGGCACTTTTGACTTGTGCAGGTTAATTGCGCTCAAACATTGAAATAAACACATTTCAACTTAAGTAGAATGATTGCTCACGCAACATCATATCGTAAAAATGTACGTGTCCTTATCGTCATTTTTTAGATATATATAGTGTCAGCTTCAATATGCTACGTTAGAACGAGCGATTTGATATAGTAAAAGTTCAGTTAATTTGAGGTTAGAATCTATAACTACTTTAAATTTCTAGTGTTTTTTAAATCTTTAATTACTTTTTACGATCTACACTTATTATAAATACTATTCTAATTGTATTCACGTATTATTTTCACTTCGCTTCGGTAAGAAATGTCGCGTGCATGCGAAAAAAACAATAACGCTTGTGTTATCCTATGCACTATGCACATGAAAGTATACTTATATAGGTATACTTATATACTCCCTTCGTAATATAAGCGACGCGGCGTCTGTGCATATTTTTAATATATGAATTTTACGATACAGTTTTCTCAGTGTTGTGTTGTCTGTTGAGTGAAAGCGGACAATTTTTTCACCTACTTTTCACCAATATCTAATAGTATACAAAGGCTTAATTTATTTCACCGACCGCACTAATTATAATATAATTAGCTGCTGTTTCGATAAAAATACAATAAGAATAATTGTATTAGTACTTCGAAATGTGTGCAAATAAATGAGCTCTCTGTAATATATCCTTAATGCTGCGTGCTTACTTTAACCTTTTACTGTGCTACAGAAGATTCAAGAATCTAGGTGTGAGGAAGATGAGGAGAATATCAATGTTCGTGTATTTCTTGAGATGTACTAATTGGCTGAATTGTTGCTCAGTCACGTAAAATAAAATATATATGGGAAAATGTTCACAAAAGTTTGGCCGAAACTTTAATAATGAAACAATATTTTAAACTTTTACAAAACTTATAAAAAGCGAATTGATTATAAAAAAAAATTATAATAATAATAATAATAATAATAAATATAATACTAAAAGTGACAAAAATGTCCACTCACCAAATGTGTTATTGTACGTGACTTAAAATTTTGAATAGGGTAAAAGTACGTATTACTGCAGGAGTCCGCATTACTGTCGAGGTTTTTCTTAACAAAAATTAAGCAAATAGAAACCAAACGTGTTTTAATACTGCAAGAATATATGCTGAGAAATGAAAATTATTTACAAAAACGTTGTATTTTTTGTATTTAGGTTACATTAATCTTGTTTTTTCAATAATTCATAATCTGACCTATAAATCCGAAGTAATAGGTACGCAGTAATGGGTACACGACATTCGTTTTGTTTTAAATAATAATAATATTCATTGGAAAGTGTATATAGCCTCATTTTTTCGATAAAGGACATCATTTCTAATTGTTATGCATACGTTACATTGAGTGCGTAGAAGCAAAAAGGGCGCAAAGCGCGATTTCGATGGATAAATATTGTCTGAATTGATAATTTTAGACATCGCTCAAAAGTAAATTTTAACAATGGATATTCATAGAGAACTTCATTGCGCAACTTTTGAATGTTGAAACCAAATTTATAGCTTTTTTAGTTTTTGGTTATTTACGAAAAACGGAAATTTAACCCTGAAAAAATACGATGCATTTTTCACTTCATCTCGATGAAACTTTGTCAAATATGAATATTAACCTCCAAAACATTTACACAATATTCTTTAACATACTCTTCGAGATATGCAATGCTAAAAAAGTAACCAAACATTTTAAGACCAAATAGAGAATTTATCAAAATATTTTGTGAAAATCGCCAATTGATTTATTCAATTGCAAAAGTTGTGTTACATATTTTCAAATTATCAACTTTTACCTATACTAAAATCTTTATTATGAGTTGAAGTAGTTTTTCGGAAAGTTTGAGATCTCCAGGTTATACGGTTAAAAAGTATTGGCGATTTTGATATGATCGTGGCTTCGCGCAGTCTTTAGTCGACCGGTTTAACCTGATTTCGTCGTGCGCATGGAGTCACTCTGATATGAAAATTACCAATACTTTTTAACTGTAGAAGCTAGAGATCTCAAACTTTCCAAAAAACTTCTTCAACTCATAATAAAAAATCAATTCCCGATTTCGACAAAATATATTGAGTAATTCTCTATTTGGTCTTAAAATGTTTGGTTAGTTTTTTTAGCATTACATATCTCGAAGTGTATGTTAAAGAATATTGTGTAAATGTTTTAGAGGTTAATATTCATATTTGACAAAGTTTCATCGAGATGAAGTGAAAAATGCATCGTATTTTTTCAGGGTTAAAATTTCCGTTTTTCGTAAATAACCAAAAACTAAAAAAGCTATAAACTTGGTTTCGACACTCAAAAGTTGCGCAATCAAATTCTCTATGAATATCCATTGTTAAAATTTACTTTTGAGCGATGTCCAAAATTATCAATTCGGGCAATACTTATCGGTCGAAATCGGGCTATGCGCCCTCTTTATTTCCACAGCCTCAATTGTTCATTTTATTGCGCATTCACAAGAATAAAAAATGTATCCGCAGTAATTGGTACATAAAAATTGGTACATCACTACTTACAATACGCGTAATGTGTGTATTTTATAATGTAATTATTTTCTTATATTGCACATTGTTTTAATGTATGCATATTCTTTAAATAAAAACAAAACATGCACTTTTAAGTAGAAAGCAAATGTAGTACTATTATTTTACAAATAAAGATAAATAGTTAGACAAAGTGAGGAACCGCAGTAATAGGAAAGCATGCCACAGTAATTGGTACATTTACCCTATCTTAATAACTTTCAAGACAAGTAAAATAAGAAAGATAAATATAAAACCGCTGTTAACTGCTTTAATAGCATAATGCTTTCTCAAAGAGATTAATGCACAAATATTTATTGAAAATTCACATTGATAAAAGTGATTTTAAGAATAATCGACAATGTTATAGAAAATGTTACAGACAATGCTACGGTGCTAAGCTAGATTAAAATGGTGCATTCTCGGATCAATAATTTATTCAGTTCTACGCTCAGTTATTTCTCATAAATCTAGAAAATGTCAAAGAAAAATACAAACGCGTTCAAAAGTTATGGTGACCACAAAATGTGATCATATAAGATGCATATTCAAAAATTAAAGTCGTATTTCGTTCACAAAAATAACTTTAAGTAATTGTTAGATATACCAATAGGGAACGGACATGATTTGCTTTATTATTTTTAAATGAAACTTGAAATTAAATTATACACGAAAATGAAAAAAGTACAATTTTTACGACCATATTTCATGAGTAGCAATTTTTTGAAAATTGTGTGCTAAATAAGAATTTAAACTCTGTATGAGGTCATGTGATTAAGATTAGCAATATGGCAGTCCGGACCTACCGAATTTCTGTATATATCTGTGCATATATTATACATAGATATACTTTTGCGCGATGGGTCTTTGTAGGTTATGGGTGCGGTAGGTTCATTCCGCCATTTTAAGTGGATACCCAAAAACAAGCGTGCTGCATTATTCGAAAGCTACTAAAATTTATAATTTTTTAATTAATTATACTTAAACGTAGAAGCATTACATCATAAAAGAACTTATGTCTAATATATTTATTAATGATTTTCTATCCTATATAAAAGAGCTGATGGCTGTTTGTAACGCAATAAATTGGAAACGTGTAAGGTTAGGACAAAGAGGTGAAAAATGGATGGTGAGTGAGGTGAGGTGATAAAATCAAAGTAGGCATCACTTATGTATAGTACACATGTTTAAATACATAATTATGTGTTTGTATGTGTAGTTATTATGCTTGATTTTGACGACTATCATAAAAGTCGTACTGTAACGCAATAAATCGAAAAAGTACAAATTAGAAAAAAGAAGAGAAATAATGAGAGGGGAGAGAGGGTGAGGTGATAAAATTAAAGTAGGTGGCACTTTTGTATAGTTATACTAGTAAACTATGTATGTATAGTACACATGTCTAAATACCTATTCATGTATTTGTATGTGTAGTTATTATGCTTCATTTGTAAGACTATCTAATCAAAATAGTCGTGTAGCGCAATAAATCAGAAAAGTATATAATGAGAAAGAAGGGGGAACAAAGGGATAGGGTTAGGTGATTTAATTAAAGAAGATAGAACTTATGTATATTATACATGTCTAATACATATATATGTGTATGTATGTGCAGTCTTTGTACTTGATTGGTAAGACTATAGGAATAATCGTTTAACGCAATAAATTGGAAAAGTATATTAATGAGAAAATAAAGGATAAAAAATAAGGAGAAGGGGAGTGAGATAGTACGTGATTGGGTGTGTGAGTAAGAACGTCAGCGAATGTGTACTCTCTAAATTTTTTGGAGTGGATTTCCACTCATTTGGAGTGAATTTTTACTCCAAGCGATCGTGAAAACACAGTCACTTATTTTGGAGTGAATCTTCACTTTTATAAAGAGTGAATAATTCACTCTTTTGTAAAAGTGACTTTTTCACTCTTCTTTGAGTGAAAGAATACGCGTAAAGAAAAATAATTATAATTTCACTCCAAAAGATTTAGAGACTAAGTATGTGATTAAGGTGATGCGAAAGCCACCGGTCACCGACAAATTCGAGGAACCACTTTTCTCATTTTATTTTCAATTTCGAGTAAATATCTCTATATGAAACGTTATTGTCCCTATAGAAAACAACAACTTTTCAGAGAGATATTTGATCAAAATTGAAAATTGAAAGAAAATAGTGGTTCCCAATATTTGACGATAATAGGGGGCTTTAGCATTACCTTAAGTGAGTCAGAGAGCGAATGCTCGAGTGCGAGAGAACTCACTTGCTTAAGTGCGTGAGTGAGCAGTTGAGTAAGTGAGTGCTTGAGTAAATAAGCAAGTCAATAAGTTAGTTAGAAATTGCATGTGTAAGTATGTCAGTGAAGGAGTGAGTGATTTAGTGAATAACTATGCGTGGAAGCGATTTAATATGAGAGTGAGTGAGTGTGTGCATGATTGGTCGATAAGTGAATGCATGAGTTAGGACGTGGGAAAGTTAGCAAGTGAGTGCGTATGCGAATGATTGTGTGAGTGAGTCAACAAAGTGGAACAAAGTGCGAAAGTGAATATGAGAGAGAAAAAGAGAGTAAAATATACTATGAAAGAGTGTGAGAGCATGAAGAGAAACACATTAATTATTTGCTTCTTATATATACACACACTGACCGTGGTACCACGCAACCCTCTATCCATGCATCCCATTACCCACACACTCTACTATCCACGTAACTTACTATCCACACACCTCTACTAAAAAAATTAGGGTTTATCTCAAATAAAAAATATGAAAAAATCACGTAATTGAATAGTCACTTATCTACATAGAGAATTATCGGAATTCTAATTTAAGGTGATGCTAAACCCCTTGTCATCGTCAATTACGGGGAACCACTTATTTAATTGAATTCTCAATTTTGAAAAAATATCTCTCTGAAAAGTTGTGGTTTTTGATTAGGACAATAACGTTTCATAAAGATATTTGCTAAAAATTGAAAATTAAATGATAAAAGTGGTTCCTCGTATTTGTCGGTGGCAGGTGGCTTTAGCATCGCCTTAAAGCAATTGAAACTTTTACAGGTTTGGGGTTTACTAACTACAAATGTCTTTTTTAATAATTCACGGATAATATGATTTTGTATTAAAAATACATTAGATAACAAATCAAGTGAGAAATTGTGTTAAAATTTTATGTGATTTTTTACATTATTTTACAATTGAAGGCATCGATTCTGAAACGTCCTTAGCGCTCGGCCCGGCTGCCGTTATATCAAAATTGACGTCATGGTGACCAAAATTTGCAATTTTACGGAAATGAATTTTAAAAAATAGTATCGTGCAGAGGATCAAAAATGGCAACTTTTTATATATATACTTTGTTTGTACAATGTTTAGTATTAGAAAAAAAAATAAAAACGGCAAAATTTTAAATCTTATTTGCACCACGTTTTTTAAACTTAGCTTGCTGCAGCTCCGACAAATATGAACGGATCTTGCTTATTTTTTGCATAGACTCGTAAAATAGTCTAGCGCTGCTAATAAACTCATAGATAGTTAAATATTAAATATTTCTCATTCAACAATTTAATTGCAAACCAGTGAGCTACCTTTTATATGGTTAAGTATGTTCAACGAAAAAAAGTATCGAGGGAAGTTTAAGACTGAACTAACTTTCAACGAGACATTTGTTTGTTATCATTTGAAGAAGTTTCTCAGAAAATTTCAGATGAATTGGATGAAAAGTGGCAAAGATAGAGCGATTTTGCCAAACTTGCACGATGCGCGCGAACATTAGCGGGTCTGCGCGATACACGACGCTCAGTGTATGTCAGTCATAGAATAAGAAATAATTTAAGAAACATGATAAAAGTTATCCTGAAATAAACAAAACAAAGTCGAACTCATTTCGCATTGAAATCACACTGATTTTCTTGTTCGTTTACAAGCTGCATTTATTTGAATTTGAAATTCTTTTCATTTTTATCTTACAAATTGCAATTAGAAATCCAACATTTATTTCCTGTTAGAGGGCATTCCTACTGCCAGTGTGACCGAAATTTCGGTTTGTATGGTAGTAAGAAAAAAAAGCAAGAAAGAATTGAAACAGAAAATGATTATGTGCAACTAATAAAAAATTCTAGAAATCTTCCATTCGAAATGGTTGCTATTTCACAGTGCGAAGTAAAAGATTATGAAAAACTGTTTGCGAAAGACGAAGACTTACAGAAAAATGTAATTAAAATAAGCAAAGTTGTTAGAATTGTATATTTTCCTAACGGACAAATTGATTTGTATTACAATTATGATGGCAATCCAATTACAATTAAACTAAGAAACAGCAGTGAAGTAGATTTGTCGAAAGTATCATTAGCTAAAAAGGTAGCAATAACGAAAGAAAAAGAAAAGGATTTTAAACATTTATTGCAATTTTGTACTACTAATGGGCAACATTTTGGTGAAAAATTTTTAAAAACAACTTCTATTAAAACTGTTGTCAGTAAAACAAAGAATGTCAAAGAAGAATATGGTAACAAAAAAGTTCGAAAAACGGAAGTTGTCTCAACAAAAAGAAGAAAAGTAAGCGACGAACAAAAGCAAAAATTAGAATTAAAAATTAATAAAAAAGAAAAAAAAACAAAAACAATAAAAGGAAAAAAAAAGTAATATGTTTTTGAAACGCGTTGTATGTATTGTGACTAAATTGTAAATAAATCTTAATGTAGAAATATAAATAAATATAAGTATTAGTTATTTGAAGTTTCTAATTTACTGAACAATGTCAAAAATCTGTGAAATTTATATGTTTCCCAGAAATTTATATTTTTAAAGATTGTAATTTACTATTCAATTCATTTACGCTGCAATATTCTTTTTAATGTGTGTGAATTTCATTTTAACGCTTTATTATAACCATTTATTATCTAGTGTATATAACATTTAGAATTAACAATAATTTCTAAAACTTTCGTACAAAGATTTAAAAATTCAACAACTTTATGAATAACTGCCGTTTGATTTTGCCTTTGCTTTGTTTATTTAATTTCTTATTGTTTCATCAGATACTTATTTTTCTTAACTTCTACACTATAAATCGACAGTATTAAATAGTATGATTTGATTAAGTATGTATTTTTAAAAAAAAAGGACAGCAAATCTTCAAGTAAACGGCATTATATGACTGACATACGCTGCGAGCGTCATGTATCGCGCAGACCCGCTAATGTTCGCGCGGAGCGTGCAAGTTTGGCAAAATCGCTCTATCTTTGCCACTTTTCATCCAATTGATCTGTAATTTTCTGAGAAACTTCTTCAAATGTTAACAAACAAATGTCTCGTTGAAAGTTCACTGAGTCTTAAACTTCCCTCGATACTTTTTTTCGTTGAATATACTTAACCATATAAAAGGTAACTCACTGGTTTGCAATTAAATTGTTGAAAGAAAAATATTTAATATTTAACTATCTATGAGTTTATCAGCAGCGCTAGACTATTTTACGAGTCTATGCAAAAAATAAGCAAGATCCGTTCATATTTGTCGGAGCTGCAGCGAGTTAAGTTTAAAAAACGTGGTGCAAATAAGATTTAAAATTTTGCCGTTTTTATTTTTTTTTTTCAAATACTAAACATTGTACAAACAAAGTATATATATAAAATGCTGCCATTTTTTATCCTCTATACGATGCTATTTTTAAAAATTCATTTCCGCAAATTTAAAAATTGGTCACCATGACGTCAATTTGTATATAGCGGCAACCCGAGCCGAGCGCTAAGGACGTTTTAGAATCGATGCCTTCAATTTAAAATCATTTTTATTTTTTAAGTGAAGTTTTTTTGTTTTTTAATCAACTCAACTTTATGTTTTTGATTCACATATTTGGCTATAAAATCATCATTTAATCTTTTCTTCTTGAACATATTGTTTAATACTTAGGTTAAAGCTACACACAATGATTAGCTATCATCTGCTTTATATTATAAGAAATACGTATACAACAAAGTTTTTTGTAAACAAAAAATATATTAATATCTATTGCCTGTATTTCATATGGAGGTAGGGATGGCTGACACAAAATTGTGGCGCGTGTACCGCGCCTGATATACTTAGTTGTAGAGAAAAAAAATTAGGCATGTTTTTGACATCATCTGTTCCTTATTGTAAGGAACATAGGCATAGTTTATAAATAAATTTTTTCTTCAATTTTAAAAAATTTTCTAAATTCAAAATCGTATTTCTTTAACAAAAAAAAGTTCAAAGTAATTGCAAGATACACCAATTGAAAGGATATTACGTGCACTTTACGGATATATGCATAATTTTTATATCAAATGTATAAAATGATAAAAATATTCTTTTCTAATTATTGCAAATTTATAAATTTAAATATGTAATTATTTAACAAAAACAAACTTTAAAGTCATTGTAAAATACGCTAATCGAAAGGAAGTTACGTGAACTTTATGGATACATGCATCTTTTTGACATATCAAACGAATAAAATGACAAAAAAAATTTTTCCTTTTTTTACCAATTTTAGAAATTTAAAATCGCAGTTCTTTTACAAAACAAAACTTTAAAGATATTGTAAGATATATCAATCGAAAGAAAATTACGCCCGTTTTACCAGTTTTTGCATCGTTTTGACATATCTAACGCATAAAACAATAAAAGAAATTTTTGTTTTTTTTTAATTTTGCTAAATTATATTTTCTTTAAAATAGGCAGTAAGTTTTGACCATTTAGCTCCAAGTACTGGGACCACAATATAAACAAGCAAATGTAAAAGTCACGTGGCAATGTAAAATGACACAAATTGTGTAATAGTATATTATGACACTGTTGTGGGAGATGGTTTTCTACCTTGCTCGAGGGTTTTCGCACGAGCGAAGCGAGTGAGAAAATCGAGTAAGGTAGAAAAACACCTCCCACAACAGTCTCATACGATATTTTATAGCACAACAACCTCAAAATCGACAATAAAGTTGGCATTTTGAGGTTAGTGTGCTATAAAAAATATACATCACTGGATATATGAAAAGTTATTAATTCAGTAATGTCATTTTCAATGCATAGTGTAATTGTACACAACCCATCCCTGGTAGAAACGTTCACCAACGATTCGCCAATCGTTGGCCAATTTTACTAAGGTTGGTCAGTAGTTTCACCAACCATTCTCCAACGAACTCACTTATTTTGAAACGCTTTCCGCCGGTCGTTGGGCAACGAATACTGAAAAGTTGAAAACGGCGAAAAGCACTAAATACTGCTTAAGCAAGCTATGTAAAATGTTATGGTATATTATGCAGTCAATAAAAAGTCATTATATGAGCACAATTATATAGATTACTTCAAAAATTAACATTTAAATGTATGTACACTTAATTCAAAGTTGAGGTTACGTGTAGTAAATTGATGATTTAGCTTACTGACCTAGTGGAAGAACTCTTGTATGCCAAAGTATATCTGAGTTATCTAAGTTTTGCCGAAATTTGCCAAAGTTTTCCAAAAGTGTGCCAAAATTTGTCATATGTGTGCCAAAACGGCTAATTGGAAGACATTTGGCGTACTCTGGCAAACTTTGTCAAACTCTAGTAAACTTTGGCAAACTTTGGCAAACTTTTGACATTAAAACCATTTCCACTAGGGTAATACATTATAATTTTCTATTATAATTAAGAATTGTATAAAATAAAAAATACTTTTTATTAATTCCATAGTATAATATGAAAACATGGGAAGTTGGATGGACAGTAAAAATTTGTACCAAAACTAGTAGTTGCGAGAGATATTTACATGCTCCGCAACTCAAGACGCTCTCTTAGTTTGCGCGAGAGCGTGGGTAGGCAAAATAAACACATATACATTGAACCATTCGTAACTATAACCCTACTGTAAATAAAAATTGAATTATATTTTACAACTTCATGACAATATATGCGCTATTACATTTATCATTCAGTGGTTTATTGTAAAATATACATTTAGTGGCGTACATTTAATGATTCACTTTATAATTTGAAAATAAAATTTTAGAATCACAAATAGAGCAGTCGTTGGCGAAACGTTGGTCAAGTACAGCAGTAAGTATTGGCCAACGTCATTGGCGACCCGTTGACGAACAGGCCATCTATTTGGTTGGTCTATTTTCTACCAGGGATAGCTGTATATTTTTTAAGAAAGGACACTCAATTGATAATTTAACAGAAAAATGTAAATTGCAACTGCTGAGTGCTGGAAATAAAGCGAATCCTGCTGAGTTAGTGATTTTTACATTCCCAAATTGTGTAAAAGTGCAGCTTTTAGTAGTAGTAGAATTCAACTATTTTTATGTAAAATTACAGCTTCGACATGAATTATACTAGAAATTGGAAGACCTAGAAAATTTCTGAAACTCGTGCAAAAGTCGGTTATTTGGGCATTTTTGCACTTAATTAATTAGAAGTTTACCAATAAATTAAGTTTAAAGTATAATAGAAATGAAAACGAGTGCTTACGAGCTCTAAATTCAATTATTTTAGCTTGCGTATTTTTAACCTAACCTCAAAATCTGAAGCTGGAAATCGGGAATGTGAAATTACACACGAGCATGGAAAATTACATTACTGAGTAGTGTAAAAATCATCTTCCCAGCAGGGTTCGCTTTATTTCCACATCTCAGCAGTTGAATTTTATATTTGCTTTTTTACAGTGCAGTTTGGCATATGATGTCCAACTACTGCGGCATATAGTTGAATTTTTGATCTTACTTTTTTAGTATAAAAAAGAATGTAAACGTCTTTTTTCTTATATTAATTACAATAAAACATGCCGAATTAACACACACACACACACACACACATACATACGCACACTCACTCACATACACACACACACACACACACGCTCGCAAGCACGCACACCCATAGTTTATATATTTTAAAAATGAATGTCTATCTTTCATAAATCTTCAATACAAAATGCCGAAAAAATTATTTTCGATTTGATAAAAATCAAAAACCAGCTACTTTTTGAAAATTATTTAATCCTCGTTTTTTTGTAAAAGTAGCTTAAGACTAGTTTTAAAAACATAAATCGAAAAATAATCATGCACACTTTAAGAATTTATGTCTATCTTCAATACGACCAGCTGAAAAAAATTATTTTTAATTTGATTAAATAGGGTAACGGTCCGTATTAGGGTGCTCCTTTTTTAAATAAGGCGTATTAGCAACAACTTGGAAATAAATAAAAGGAATTATTCTTAAAATAAAGATAATTAGATTATCTTAATTTTAAAAATCATCCTTTTTATTTATTTCAAGGTTGTTGATTATATGCCCTATTTAAAAATAGGACACACTAATAGAGACAGGCTCACTAATACGGACCGTTACCCTAGCAACTTTTTGAAAATTCTTTAAATTCGTTTTTTGAACAAAGTATTTTTGTTCCATTTTTGTATTCTATAATTTTTAGAATTATATAAACCATGATCATTTTCTCTATCGCGACCTCAGAACCAAGGGGTTCTAAATCAAATTTTTACGAGAGAGACTATTGAATATTTTACTCCGAGTACACTGAAAGAAGAGAATCACTCAGTCGGCTAGATTCTCGCCGATCCATCAATACAAAGTTTAGATGTCATAGTAACGACTCAGTACTGCTACCACAGCTATACTGTTATAGTTAAGAATAATATATAGGCTGGAAAAAGCGAGACGATTACAATATATTTATATTTTAATTACAATATTTAATACATTTAATATATGATTATAATCGGTTTTATATTCAAAGAATCTTTTAATGTATGAATATACAATATGAAAATATAAAAAAAAATCATAAAATTAAGTTTCTACATCATCATTCTTAGGGTAAAAGTATCTATTATGAAACGGATTTCGGGGTGCATTTTATACTTTTGTAAACTTGAGATTGAATAAACGTATAACGTTAAAACTTTTTATAGCATTCAAAGGGCAACACTGTCCTTGAGCAGATAATGCCTTTAAAATACAAATTGAACGTTAATAATTAATTATATTAATAAAATACTGAAATCATCCATTGTACGTATTATGAAACAGTGCAATCGCACAATATCCGGGTGTTTCATAATTTATGTCCCGATTATAAAAAGTAATAAATATGTAAATATTACTTAATTTGATTGCTTTTACTTATACTTGTTATATCTGCCGTAAATAATGCGCCTAATATACACGAGGAATAACGTCAAATTAAGATTGACATCCTTTTTTTAAAAAGTTTTCAATAACAACAAAATGATCATATTTAGGGTTATGCCTCATAGAATTCGACTTCGTAATCTATAAGTTACAGGTTAGGCTGCTAAATTCAATAAACGTGCTTATTTTACTTAATTTTCATATGTACGGGAGATATATCATTAAAATGTAGTATTTATTGCTTCATAATACAGAAAATAATATGCAAATAGCTCAAATTATTATAGAAAAACCCTTGCAAAGGTGTTTCATTAATACGGACTTCCACTAACTCGCGCACCTATTATGAAACAGCTACATATTTAATAAAAATCGCATCAACAGTAACAACATTTGTAGACAATTCAAATCTACGGACCGAAAGCTATAATTTAAGCTATTGTACATGGTGTCAAGTCATTTACATTTATAAATATAGTTAAAAAACAAAGTCGTATAAATCAGCTGCTTCGGCTCTCAAAACCGCCGATCTGCACGGATTTGGAGACACGCAAATTGAATGATTTTTTATAATACTACTTATTGTATAACAATAACCATGTTCATGTATTTACAGACGAAAACATTCGTAACTATCAATAAAAAATTTATATTCGCTTATACATGTTATAATTATTTCTAATTTTATCATTTTTGATACTGTTTCATAAAAGGGACACAGTTAAGAGGGTGTTTCATAATAGGTACTTTTAGCTGAAATAATTTGTTAATAAATTATCTTAAAAAGATCATAAATATAGAATAATAAAGTACATTTTGTATTTAAATAATATTGTAGCTGATATAGATAGCAAGTTGTCGAAAGGATTTTTCCTTGCAAATAAATCAATGCGTATTACAATGTTACAATTAATGTAAGGACAGAAAAATCGTGTGGCTACAATCAAGTGTCAAAGCGGTGGAATTCTGATAAGCACCGCGTAGCCAAGGGGTATTTTGTTATAGTTATGGTTTTATTAAGTAACCAAAACAATTATTAAAAAATAACAAATTTTACATTGTGTTTGATGAACTAATGTCGGAAAAAATTATAAATATATTTGATACATTTGAACAACATATTGTTAACGACAATTACAGGAATTAATCGCATAATTACTTCTAAATACTTTAAAAACATTTTAACACCAAAGCTTTATATGTAAAGCTGTCACAGCAAACGGTATTGCTCTAGGAGCTATACCGATTATCAAGGTAACGAACAAAAATATATTCAGAGTTATAATGATAGGAGAGCCATTCTCTTTTTTCAGTGTACTCCGAAATGTAACTTGGTATTTAAATGAAAAATATATAATGTATTACAATAAAGCTCAAATATTATGTTAAAGTTCAATTAGAGCTTAAAAACTCTTTAGACTACCCCACAGTAAATTATGAAATTTAGAGATAAAACCTTTGATCTCAAACTGTTGATAAAATACGTCAATATAGAACCTTTTAGTGTGTCTCAACGATGTGAAGTTATTTTTATTAAAACTTACACATTAAATAAGATGATGTTTGATTCAAATAAAATAATATATTCGACCATGAAACTGAAATCTGAAAATTTTCACAACAGTAGAATTTGTTTTTTTATAATTTAAAATAATATATATATATATATATATATATATATATATATATATATATATATATATATATATATATAATCAAAATAACATCAGATATTGTTAAAAAAATTATTATAATGCCCATTTTAGCAATAAAGTCATATTCAGCTTTAAACAACTTTAAATATAAAAGCTTAAAAAAATCTAAAAGAATTCACGACAATTTTAAATGCTAAAAGGAACATTATTGCCGAAAAACATTTTTCTTTTTTTTTTCTAGATTTCTCAGAGAATCATCTATATATATATATATATATATATATATATATATATATATATATATATATATATATATATATATATATATATATGCAAATATGGGCATATTTAGCTCCAAACAACTTTAAACCTATGAGCTTATAAAAAAAAGTCGGAAAAAAATCACATGTATTCTACATACCAAGAGAAACATTTTTATCGACGATATAAAAAAAATTTTTTGATCTTGATTTCGCAAAGAAACTATATATATATATATATATATATATATATATATATATATATATATATGCATGATTCTTTGCGAAATCAAAATCAAAGAAGTTTTTTTTTATTTCTTCGGTAAAACGTTCCTCTTGCTATGTAGAATATATGTGAATTTTTTCAGATTTTTATAAGCTCATAGGTTTAAAGTTGTTCAGAGCTAAATATGACCGTATTTCCATATATATATATGGATGATTCTCTGGAAAATCTAGAATAAAAAAAAAGAAAAATAGTTTTCTGCAAATATGTTCCTTTTAACATGTAAAATAAAAAAATAATTTTTTGATCTCGATTTGCGAGAGAATCATCCATATATATATGTAAAAAATTATTTTTTTATTTTACATGTTAAAAGGAACATATTTGCAGAAAACTATTTTTCTTTTTTTTTATTCTAGATTTTCCAGAGAATCATCCATATATATATATGGAAATACGGTCATATTGAACTCTGAAACAACTACGCTTCATGAAACATTTTAGGACCAAGAGATTCTATCTTGGAAACTTGACAAATTAAATAGTTGTTATTACATTATTAAATTAAAAAAGACAAATTACATATGCATATATATATATATACATAAAATAATTTTTTGATCTCGATTTCCGAGAGAATCACCCATATATATATATATATATATATATATATATATATATATATATATATATATATATATATATATATATATATATATATATATATATATATATATATATATATATATATATATATATATATATATATATATATATATATATATATATATATATATATATATATATATATATATATATATATATATATATATATATATATATATATATATATATATATATATATATATATATATGTATATGTAATTTGTCTTTTTTAATTTAATAATGTAATAACAACTATTTAATTTGTCAAGTTTCCAAGATATAATCTCTTGGTCCTGAAATGTTTCATGAAGCGTATTTTGTATTAGTTAATATCTAGCTAAATATTTGAAATTATCAACAATATTTACTATCCTTGTATAGAGCATATTTTAAATTAGATAATAGACCAAAAGGTCATTTTTGGTAAAAATATGATATAGAACCCTTTGACTCTGAGGTCACGATATATCTTTTAGTCAATAAAAATAAGATCATTAATACCGTTCGATCTTTTCATCTCAATTGCTCAAGCCGTTCACGAAATATCGTTGGGAAAAAACTTGTAATATATCAATATATTATAGGAATATATTAATATACAATTAATATAAACCGTTCACATCGAGTTATTTACCACTGCTAAGACTAGAACTAGAGCTATAGTAAAATTTTCACCTAGATCCATTAAGAGGACCTAACTACCTTAAAATTACTAGTAATTTTATTTCCAACGTTTTAAAAAAATTCTTTAAATCCGTATATTTTGAACACTTTACTGTTACAAACACAAATATTGTATTTAATATTAAATAAATAATACAACTGAAAAAAAAATGATGTGAAGAGTAAAACCCGGGACCTTTGACTCCTGAAGCGGACATAACCCTACCGACTGCGCCATCGTGACCTGATATGCATGATAGTTCGAATCGTCCTCATAAGTTACACGAGGTTCGGCTTTCAAATTGTTTCTTTTATAAGTATTTTGATGTATCTGATTGTTAAAGTACTCTGTCAATAAAATACAATGATATAATTAACAAGTTATTGCATATCATGGAATTATAATGTGTTAATTACTGCCAAACATTAGATGAAGTTTTGAGGTACACATTACTATATTGTCTAGTAAACTTTACCAGAATATATAGCTTAAATTGCTACATTTTTTAATAAATTTTATGATTTGCAATTTTTACTATACTTATTTAGTAGATTATCCTACACTCGCTAGTACACATTGATAGAAAAATAGCATTATATTCTATTAACCCATTTCTTCCCAAGTGGCCATTTTATAGTCGATTGGTTTTTTGCTTCAAACCGCTATTTTGAAATTTTCCAATGGAAATTTCAAAATTTTGACTTCAGAATCAGAAAGAGCGGACAATTTAACTTCAGAAAAGTGCTATTGGTTATTATTATTTTTTTTCGATAATTTTTTAGGCAAAAAACCAATCGACTATAAAATGGCCGCTTGGGAAGAAATGGGTTAAAGTTGCACTTACAACTAAAACAAAAGTAATTATTACGATAGTGCAACACTGTCACTTCATTACAATACGAAAT
The DNA here is from genome assembly GCA_949152435.1 of Gastracanthus pulcherrimus. Taxonomy (NCBI): domain Eukaryota; kingdom Metazoa; phylum Arthropoda; class Insecta; order Hymenoptera; family Pteromalidae; genus Gastracanthus; species Gastracanthus pulcherrimus. The sequence continues at coordinate 60,417,424 of OX424574.1, forward strand.
AGTAATTTTTACTATACCATTTCTCTCTGTGTAAGACTTGAAATAAAGTCTTAAATTTATTTGGTCGCAAATCGTCATTATACCCCCCTCCCCCGACCCCATAGCTGCTTACGTAAGTAATGGACAGCCTCTATGTTTATAAATAGTATATTGTGTACCAATGGCGAGAAGTGGGCCTTTTTTGACCGAGTGCGTACAGCGAGACGGAGACGAACACACAAGGCAAGCACACGAGGCCAAAAAGGCCCTCTCGCCCGTGGTACATACTATGTTTTTTGTAACGCATGTATTGATTTTTGCCAGTTTTATTCTCATTTCTACTGGCTCCCGATGCAGCGGTCTATTTTTATTATTAATATGAGCAGCGGTTCTAAAGTAGTCATTTTATGCCCTAGGGCCTAAAGTAAAATTAGTAGCGGGCGTCAAGTGCTCACTTAACGCCCGCCGGTCGGCAAGTGGTCACTTTAGACACGGTTTTGAGAGCAAAAAAACGTGAAAATCGTGCATGTGTTACAAAAACAATTTTATTGTTACTTTGATGCAGAGTTCGGCCAGTATTCGACCGCAAAATATGTTCGGATACTTTTCTGTTTTCTGTAAATATCGAGAAATAACAACGAAATATCAATTTCTAAGCATTCTACATGATGTCTTAAGCCGAGATACGCGATTTAAAAAAGTATCCGAAAAAAGTATCCGACGGATTATACCACATGTTTAGGTGGACCCCGGCACATTTAAGACCTATTTTACGTAATTTGATACCGGCTATATTTATATTTTTGGCAGTCAAATCTCTTATACCATCAAAATGCGTAAAATAGGTCCAAATATGCCCGGGCATCCCTAAACATGTGGTATCATCCGGATGGTACCCCACGTTTAGGAGGCCTAGCAAAATTTTAGATCACTTTTAGACATTTTAAAGTAGGAAAAGTATCCGAAAAAAATTTCCGACGGACACTATTTTCGGATACTTAATCGACGGATACTTTTATCGGATACTTTTTTAAATCACGTATATCGGCTTAATACGTAGTGTAAAATGCTTAGAAATTGATATTTTGTTGCTTTTTCTCGTTATGTACATAAAACAGAAAAGTATCCGAAAATATTTTGTGGTTGCATACTTGCCGAATTCTGCTTTGATGTGCGCGTATGAAACATAGTTTTAATGCTTTAATGCCTTATTGTAATTTTGGTCGATTTTTCCGGTGACGAATTTACAACTTGAACTTGTCATTGCAGAGTAATCGTTGACGGAGATCGAGCCTGACCCCGATACTTTGAGGAAGTATCAGCCCTAAAAATATGAAAAAAGTTAAAAATATTAGAATATACCAAAAATGTAAAAGGACTCTCGTCCGGTATATAAATAAATTAATTGCAATAAATTCATCTGAATAATTTATATAATTTCTAAAGGCAATGAAGAACTTAAAACCACTTCTAACGAATAAATTTTTGCTTACAGATGAAAGAGATGCCATACAGAAGAAAACCTTCACAAAATGGGTGAACAAGCACTTGAAGAAGGTAAGCATCAGTATTGTGTGTGTACAATAAGCGTTACTTAGGAATAATAATTATTTATCGTATAAGAAGAAGATCGTGGATTCATTTTCACTATTAACTTTTATTACAGTGTATGTTTCGTTTCTTCATGTGTAGGCATTTAAGAAAAGGCAAACTAATAAAACAGAGTATATAAATCTCGAGCATTAAAAGAATGGATAAATGTTTTTGCTAGAGTAGTGTAGGTGTGTATTGTGTAGTATGTAGACTCTATATAGGGGAGGGTGGGGCACGATGGGCCTTACGGGTCAAATGAGCTTTCAATTTTCTCTTAAACTAAACAGTATTTTTCGTAAATTCTTTCACGAGATGAAGTAATGAGTGGTATTGTATTTTATACATACAAGAAATAATCAAAACTCCTTAAAAATACGTAACTAATCGCAAATGAAAATTTGATGCGTATAAGAAATCAAATTTTGAGATTTTTAAAGATGAAAAACAAATGTAAAATATTCGATTAGATAGTTTTATAAGCATCTATTGAAAAGTTAAGTTAATGAACTTTAATTTTAGGTTTTTCTGTTACTGATTCTTATATCTGAATAACATTTTAATTAATCATAAAGAATTCTTTATAAGTGGGGTACGATGGGCCTCTCTCAATATATTATGAAATATAGCTTTACAATGCTTATTTTAAAGTAAATATGTTATAAATAACCATTATGCCGTAAGTAATATCAAAAAGTGTGAATGAGATCGATTAAATTTAGAGATAATCAATTTAATTACAATTAACCTCATCTTTTTAAAAATTGTAAAAGAGAACGAAATCGGCGAATTTTCCTTAACTTACAGCATCTATTCATTTTAAAATAGTTGATTCTTTGAGTTAAAAATAATATAATAGTTATTGTACCTTTTTTACGCAGTTTTTTATAAAGCCCATCTTGCCACACCAGCGGCTCAATATGGGCTTTTTAAAACGTAGTTTTCATTTTATAAAATGCTAGAAGAATATTTTTTACATTAGGTACTTCTACGCTTATACATTATATTCTTGATGAGTACTGTTGTCTAAATATCCATTGATAAAATATTATTCATTATTCGTGTAAAAGTTATACGCTTTCAAAGTAAAAGTGGCCCATCGTGCCCCACCCTCCTCTATAAAGACAATACTCCAAGCCCGAGTCTTGAAAAAGAAAAATTCTATTGATAAGCTGGACAAAAGCAAGGGCGTATAGCTTCTGCAGCGCCGGTCAAATATTAACATATTCGTGGGTGTGACGTGTTTCTTCGAGTCTTCGGGTAAACAAGATGCAACGTACAAACAGCCGCCTCCGGTAATTACCATGCGTCAATCGACGGCGTTCGTGCCCATCCCTCTCCTTGCTCACGAAAATACGCAGCGATAACGAGACGCGTCTCGTGCCGTCCTTCCATTCCGATGTCGGCTGTTATATGTCCTTCTCGATCCTCTAAAGATTGAAATTTTAGTTCGAACTTACGCGGATCTGCGTGTCGTATAGCGCGTCTTTGACGTTTTTTATGCTTGCACGATTCTGATAAATGGATAACTTTATTAACGCGTATTATTCCCTCATTTTTCATCATTTTAGCAAATTTCAAATTTTATTATTATGGATTTATTTATTATAATACTTTCAAATATAAGAATATCTTCGATACATCATATATAACTGGTTCATATATAATCATGTTATTACATGCTCATATACTCGGAGAGAAATGGTGTAGTAAAACCTGCTAAATAATGTAGTAACGGTTACTATATTTTCTATCAAAGAAAGGACACAGTTGCATTTTAGCAAATTTTACTATTTCAGTATAGTAATTTTATTTTCAACGTTTAAAAAAAATTTCGCTTAATCCGTATATTTTCAACACTTAACTATTATAAATACAAATTTTAAAATTAATTTTAAATGAAGAATATAACTGATAAAAACGATGTGGACAATAGAACCCAACTCAGGACGCTTGATTCAAGCGAACACCCTACTACCAACTGCGTCATCATGACCTTTTAGGCTATTACGCGCGATACTTCGGATCGTCCTCATAACTTACACGAGGTTCTGCTTTCAAATTATTTGTATTATATGTATTATGATATATTTGATTGTTAAAGTACTTTGTCGATAAAATGAAATGATATAATTAACAAGTTATTGCATATCATCGAATTATAATGCGTTAATTACTGCCAAAGATACACTAAAAAATAATTTGTTAAATCTAAGTAAACGTTTCCTTGAATCGTACTAAGAAAAGATTTGCTTAAATAAAGTAAATATTTCTTAAATTTAGTAAATATTTATTGAATTGATGAATACCAGTCTTCTAAACATAATTAAATATTTACTATTATCAAATAAATCTTTTCTTAGTACGATTCAAGGAAACGTTTACTTAGATTTAACAAATTCTTTTTTCAGTGTAGAATTAAGTTTTGAGGCTAGGTCACAATTTCAAGCGGCTTAGCACATATTCCTATCCTGTGTAGTAAAATTTACAAGAATATCTAGCTTAAATTGCTACATTTTCTAGTAAATTGTATAATTCGTAATTCTTACTATAGGGGAGACTGGGGTAAAGTCAACATAGTAACTCTAAAAGTCTAAAAAAATGTATTTTTCAGACTTAAAACATTACTTTTTAAGTTGCACAAGAAACCTCTTACATCAATAAACGTACTAGCAACTTAAAAGAAAATCATTTAGTAAGTTTAATATTAGTTACCCATTTTTTAAAAATACCTGTTCACTTGACCTGGGCTATTCAGTGCGGGGTAAAGTGAACTACAGGATAGAATTAAATATGTTGAAAATATTTTACTAGTTTTTGTACAAGAATATATAAAAACGTTAATATAGACAATAATAAAACTAAAAAGACATCCTAAAACCTTTAAAATGCAGTAAATTACGAAAAGTTAAATATGAAGGTTACAACAAATGCTTTGTATACTACACTAACATACACCTTGATTAATATTTTGTTAAAATTCTCATCTGGCCGCGTATAAATTAGTGCTATCGCATTATTTTCCGGATCACTTTACCCCGAGACGTCGATTCTTTAAAATGTTCGTTTAAAAAAAGTAAAACCTCTTTTAAATCTCTGTATTCTTGGTAATAGTAAGTAAAACGTATTTGAAGTAATTAGAGAAAAAAATCTAGCAATAAAATTGATTATAAACATCTTAAGTCGTTATAACGAATTCGACAAATAAACTTTCTTTTAAGGTCGAATAATACAATTATTTTTCTTTCATAAAATATTAATTGATATGCAATGAAACTTTTTAATTGTCATCCTTGCATAATTATCTTTAACTAAAATTAAAATTAGGCGTAAATAATAATTTGTTGAAGAAATAATAACCATGATTCACTTTACCCGTGTGTTCACTTTACTCCAGTTTCCCCTACTTATTTAGCAGATTATCCTACATTAATGTTGCATTTACTACTAAAATAAAAGTAATTATTACAATTATGCAACTCTGTCCCTCCATTACAATACGAAATAGTAATTTTTACTAAACCATTTCTCTCCGTGTACGAGTTTTGGTTACATAAAATCATATATAGCTCTGTATGTGGTTCTTTTATTACAATAATTATAAATATAATGGAAAATTATAATGAATTACCTAATAAAGTATACCAGCCAGTAAATATATTATAGATATATATTATTTATAAAGAAAAAAAATAATTATCGAAATAATAAAAAAAAGAAATTGCCGCGAGGGGCATCTGACCTGAGACTTCTGCCCACCAAGCCAGAAGCATAACCAGTAGGGTGCAACTGCTGTTGATATTTTGAAACATAATCGTAAATGATCATATATGTTCATATATAATTTTATGTAACCAAAATTCAGATGGACATACATGATCATATCTGACGTCATAAAACTATATATGATTATATATGATCATATCGCATATTACAATACTCCGCTGATTTCAACTCGTCATTACTCGAAAAGACATCCATAAAAAGTTTTGAAAATTGGCCACAATATCATTCAAGATACCTAATTCCGTATGGCATTAACTAAAAAAATGAAAACGTATTCCGTAAAAGAAGTCTGTTGGAAATTTTCGAAAAATTAAAGGTTTCAATTGTAGATACATTATAAAAGGTATATAGCAGGTGTATGCAAAATTTTTGATTATGATTATTAATAGAAAATTTTCTAGACGTATTTTTGGTATAGACGCATTAGCGGGCGTTAACGCGTGTTTTGATTCCAGGCGTTGTAGCGCTAAGAGTACTAGATTGATTTTTACGTTTTCGCTTATATCTTTGAAAGTAATGGGGTAATCTGGATCTTCTAAGCGATAAATCATATGAAGAATACATGTACTTTAATTTACAATGTTTTTTGTAATCATATTCCTCTTGTAAATATTACAAAGTCGATCGGAAAGAATTAATTTTGGTATTTTCTTACTATTTCTGTTCAAACTTATACTGCAATATCAAATAATTATTCCATATTTTACTTTAGTCACCAACCTCCTTAATGGGAATTCCCTTGAAAATAAATTGATGTGTAGAGACACTTGAGATAAAGCTGCGCATTAATAAACGTCAATTTAAAGCAAGTGAAGTTGAACGCGAAGTCGTGTTGGAAAAGTAACTGCACCGCCGTACAAGTAGAAACGATTTCATGACTTATTTATAAGTCTCAGCGGATAAAAGATACTTCTAAAGTTTTGAGTGGCATCTTAAGAGCACGACAATGCGAGGAATCCGGCAGAGATTGCTGTAGGAGCTTACAACTCAATCTGCAGCCGACTGCAGTTCATTATTTTTATTTTCTACTTACTTGCTTTTCATTGCTAGTCCAATACGATGATATCGAGAATATCAATGTCAAACTATAGTAATAGATAAGACCAAACTTTCTCATAAACAGTGAAAATAATATTTTTTTAAATTCAAATTAACTCTTGTGCTCTCTTGTGTAAATTATTCTGCTGATACTTTCCATAGGTATAGATAATAACAGTAGTATCGCGATAAGCAATCGATTGGAAAGAGCGCGTTCGAACATAAAGCCAGCAGGATTTCGTAGCGGGCCATAAAAGCAAACAGCAATAAAAAAAAGGGAAAATATGTACGCTGGCGTCGATGAGGGTGAGCAAATAATTTGGAAAGGACCTGTCATTCGGGCATAGTCCGCGCGTGTGCGTGGATAGCCTTAAAGCCGACAGCGTAGCAAATAAAAGAGATAGACAGCGGAGCGGTAGTTTGGTTGCGCAACGTAGGTAGGTGGCAGGCAAGGAAGGTGCGAGCGTGCACAGATTCGGGGAAAATCTAGTCCGGGCAGATTGATGTACGTCGCGTGGCACGTCGTAGGCCCCCGTGTTATAGGTAGCGCGCGAGCCGGCTGCAGGTTATAAGCCTGTAGAAGGCAGCGAGCTCACAAGTCGGCGGCCAGTAGGTACATTGTACACGCACAGCGCAGACTGGTCGAGCAATTTAATTAGCTATAAATAGGTTAGGTCATCAGCCGCGCTTTGTAAGGGCCAACAGCTGATCCTTTTCGTACCACATACACTCCAAGCCGGGCACTGCTTGCTGAAACAAAAGGGTATCGGCTGCACGCTGCCTGCGCGCAGAAAGACTCGGCTTGGCAATGTTAACAGTCATTATTAAGGGGAAGTATAATTAGTCAATGGTTTCTGGCTCTTTTCTTTGGCTTTTAAAAGATTGATTGAATTTTCATTTACTACGCCTTTTAAGCAGGTAATAACGATTTCTTGCTACGGATAGATTGACAATAACGGGAAATAATCCTTAAGAAGATGGCAAATTAATAGAAACGATGAGATAAAACTTGAAAACGCTGCAAAGAAAATTTGTCGTCATGCACAAATCAGTGATAACACGTGGGCCAATGTCAAGTCTCCGATTCACCTCGCTTTTATTAATTACGCTCGCAATTACGTTATCATTAGCGCCTTTGAGCAATAATTTTTCTTATTAAAATCCTGCTGGATAGGTCGAATCGTCCACTCGTTACAAGCAACACATGTAACACATGTTGGCGCGCTCGTATCCCCACTCTGCCGAGTCGGCCACCATCAACAACACTCATGGCTAATGGCAGTCGGCCATTTATGGCGCGTGTCTCGCGCGCCTGTGAGAGTTTACTCACGCTCTCTCTCTCTCTCTCTCGCTCTCTCTCTCTCTCTCTCTCTCTCTCTCTCTCTCTCTCTCTCTCTCTCTCTCTCTCTCTCTCTCTCTATCTCTATCTCGCGGAGTCGGAGGTAAGACGATCCTTATCACTTTTGTAACTGGTGCTGCAAGCGAGTCAAGGACGCGCTCGCACCGCCTGCTTCGGCTCTCTTATATATTCGGTGCCGACCCTTCGACACCCTCGATTCCGTTTCGCGAAAAGTTAGTTCTCTGACTCTGTATTGTCCCTCTCCCGCACTCCTTACATGTAGCTGCAACCGGGCTGGCAGTCTTTCATAATCGCTTCAAGGGGACGACGTCCTTGTCCGTGTCAGACGTGCCGTGAATTGGCTGTTCGTGATACCTGCTACATTGCCGAAACATCCTCATTGTCACATTAATTCATCGCGGAGGGCCTTCCGCGGAGTAAAGGTGGACGGGATTTAAAAATAACCGAGTTGAAAAAGAAAATCAAACTCCATCGCGCAGGTTTCTTTTTATCAACAACACTCCTGGCTATTATTCGCATGTCCAAGTCCCGCTGGAGGGTGCTGTTGTTAGGACTGAAAAGTATAATAACTTCACATAATCATTGTAAAGACGCTTTTCGCAAAACATGCAAATACATTTGCATTGTTTTATTCTACACTTCTATTCAGATTCATCACTTTTCTTCAATTTCTGGCATTAGTTTATCTACTTTATGAATATATAACCATGTTTAAACTGTTGCTCCGTTACTTTTAAGTTAAAGCTGTTTTATGTAATACGTTTCAGCGCTTTTGGCACTTGCCGCTAGGTATGCCACTTTTGCATGGACATATGTGAATAGCTTCTCTTTCATCTGATCTTCGTCTTCTGTAGATAGTAATGTTTGTCAGCCGCAGCCACCGCAATTGTGTAAACAAGCCTTTTGTTGCTCTTGGTTCTTCGTGCTTGTGGCATTCTAAAAAATAGAGGCGAAATCATTAGTACCTATATATATATATATATATATATATATATATATATATATATATATATATATATATATATATATATATATATATATATATATATATATATATATATATATATATATATATATATATATATATATATATATATATATATATATATATATATATATATATATATATATATATATATATATATATATATATATATATATATATATATATATATATATATATATATATATATATATATATATATATATATATATATATATATATATATATATATATATATATATAGGTACTAATGATTTCGCCTCTATATATATAATATACAATTATACTTTCTACAGAAGCAAATGGCTTTGTTAAGAATATGAAGAGGATTGAGGAAGCATTAGCCTGCTATGCATTTTTGGTATGTTTATGAAATTGAGGTGTATTAAAAGCCTCGTAACGTTTCGATAATCGCATTGCACATAATACACCTCTTTAAAAACCATTCGACAATAAGGCAATTCTCCGCGTTGCGCTGTAATTTGAATGTGTCAAAAGTACTTGGAGCCAGAAAAGGATGCGAAATACGAGATAAGATGAAGAGCAAATAGGAACTTGCCAAAGACGTTGAACACCTGCGCCCAACGAGATTTCCTTAGGTGTGCGTGTGCGGAATTCTGTCGGGTGCGACACGCTTCTTGCTCCGGGACAATGCGGCTTATTACGGCGTGCCACAGTGCGGTAGAAGTAGGTAGTAGCGCCATAGAGAAACCGATACGCGCCAAGTCAACCTTGGATACTCAAGCCCTCTACTGTTGTCGTCGCCGTCATCGTCGTCGTCGCTCTGACGTGACGTATCACCTCGGTTAAGACACTGCACTGCCAAGGCCGTGCTCGCTACACCTACTGCTCTGCTAATCCTGGGATTCGTACTCTACTCTACGCTTTCTTTCCTCCTACTATTTTTCACCTGACTGTGTTATTTCAAGTTCATGGATTGCCTGACTTTTCGTCATTTGTGATGTGTTTTCTCCATTTCACCATTCACAGTTAGGCTAGATTGAAGCAATGAGTGCTCAGCACTAAGTGATATTTGTTCAATGCTTCCATATAATGACGACAAATTGCTGAGGATAATGATACAAGAGAAAAAGCTTATAAGAAAGCTCACTTGAAGCGTCCCATTATCTGAGAAACTGAGCGACCGAGCAACTGAGCAACTGAGCAATTCAGCAAATCAGTTGAAAAAGGTGAAAAGCATGGCAATGGAGCATGACTCGAGCAATGAGTCGAAAGTGTGTCGAAACGAGGAAATCTCCAATGAGACGGGCAGCAGAAGAAGAACCAAGATGATGATCGCGCACCGATGTCAACGAAACAGCACCAGGCAATAAGGCCCGCCGCGTCTTGCGGTGCTCATTACATTCAATAACCGTGTCCATCCATCCGAGTCCCAGCCTAACCTATACTCTATAGGCTCTAGTAGTGCCAGTGGGCGTTCGAACTTGGAAACGGCTCACTTCCTACATAGACGATCACTGCACGGGCACGGGCGCGTGGATCGCAGAACGCCAGCGCGACGAGGGCAAGGGGTCAACTATATAGGAATGAGGAGCGCGAAATAAGAGTAGGCCGAAGGTACACACGTCTCGTATAGGTATACACGGCTCGATTCAGGGCGCATCAATCTCTCGCATCGATTTACAAATTACGCGGCGACGCCTACGCCTCTTATTCTTGGACGTAAAATTGTCCAACTAATTTTGTTCTCGCTGGAGGTCTCGAAATTTTGTCCCCGCTCCGTTGCTAATACGATTCTCCTTTTATTACAGACAGAGGACATAACCGAGCATTACGCATCTGCTCAAGACTTTGGCGGAGCAATTCGTCTTGCCGAACCAAAATAGAAAATAGAATCTTCCTCTAGAGCTAGCTCTCTACTTCTTCGATTATTATCTTTGTCAAGGGCTCCAGCCTAGAAACACACACTCGAACATACTACGCGGCTTCGAAGGGCTATTATCTATTATTATACGCAAACAAACTTTCCATGTCAAATGACATACACGACTCATTTTGACAAAAGTAAATAAATAAATAATAAATAAATAAGTAAATAAATAAATAAATAAATAAATAAATAAATAAATAAATAAATAAATAAATAAATAAATAAATAAATAAATAAATAATAAATAAATAAATAAATAAATAAATAAATAAATAAATAAATAAATAATAAATAAATAAACAATAAATAAATAAATAAATAAAGAAATAAATAAATAATAAATAAATAAATAAATAAATAAATAAATAAATAAATAAATAAATAAATAAATAAATAAATAAATAAATAAATAAATAAATAAATAAATAAATAAATAAATAAATAAATAAATAAATAAATAAATAAATAAATAAATAAATAAATAAATAAATAAATAAAAAATAAACAAATAAACAAATTTTTATAAGTTGCAATAAAGAAATTATAACACGGCACAGCCTTAAATGCGTTGGTAAATCGAAATATGGGATGCAGTGGCATCGGCTCGCGGCTCGCGGTTGCCCCCCCCCCCCCCCCCGCTCTACTCAATAATGAGGCCGATGGATAGGCCGGGTTACGTCTTCCCTTTCTTTTGTACCTTCCTAATTCGTCTCTCTCTCTCTCTCTCTCTCTCTCTCTCTCTCTCTCTCTCTCTCTCTCTCTCTCTCTCTCTCTCTCTCTCTCTCTCTCTCTCTCTCTCTCTCTCTCTCTCTTGTGAATGTATTATCTTTGTTACGTCGGTCCTACTCCCCTCAGGGATGACTTATTGAATCATTCTTATATTTCAAATGTCAAAGGACATGACACAATAAGAGCGTCATTTCTGTTGGATAGTAATAATGTTGCGGGATTCGTAATTGTTTGTTTTGATTCGGAATTACTCGACATTAATGATTGTATAAAGCGGGAGTAGAAGAGTTGAAAATACCGCAAAGTAACTGAATCTTGGGCCTCTACATTCAAGCTACAGTGAATTGGTGCTTGTACAGTGGGAGAAATAAATTGATATAAAGAGAAAGATTAATAAGTTATTAATACTGCACGATTTACAACGGGGTAGACGATGTAGGGCTGAAGAAATCGAATGGACGATGCGGGAGGGAGGAGGAGGTAGCAACTCTGATAGTGATATATCTAATAGTGCAATGTGTAAAGATGAGGTCGAGTCTCTTCTCCGAATGTCCGAGGATGTTCGTTTTTGTAAGCGATTTGTGCGAGGTCTTGGATCCCTAGTAAATTTCAATTTAGTCGGAAATATGCACCATTTTTGCCCTTACAGATAACAGGATACTACAGTAAAATTATCCATTATTCGTACGTTAGCGAGCTCATCTATCTAATGAACGACTGATCACGAATGATAAGCTTAAATCATTTGAATTTTCTGTTTAATCATGTACGCAGAGAGATAATTAAAAAAAGCACGTAAAAAATCCTTTCAATAGTAAAAAATTAAATTATCATCGAGCGTTAAAGATCAAATCTATATTATTCGAAAATTAATCGCAATGCGCCATATCTAAGAAATCTCTGGAGTAATGCCTATTTACAAGGAGACATAGAAAGATAATTCGATTTTTCAATAATGCCCCGTACTGGTAAAATGTTATCAATATTTTAATATTGAACTTTCCTAAACATCGGCAATCCCATTGAAGTGTACACAATATTATACGCACCTGAAATACATTCGTAAAGTTCGAAATAAACTCGCGTGTACAATCTACTTGGAATGGCAGCTGAAGAGACTATTGCATTATATATCATTCGAGATACTTCTAAACAATTGTACAAGCATACAAGCAGCATTAGAGTTCTAACCAATTTGAATCGAAGAAATATGCTTATAATAGGAAAAGGAGGGAGATGAAACGATTCCCTCTCTATCACTCTCGTGCGATTTTAAATAAACTCTCAGCTGTTTCTTCACTTCGAGGTCCGATCGAGCGTCTATAGGTACGCACGGAGGTCGTTCGAGATCCGCTCGAGTCTCCTTCGATATCAATCGGAGCGTCCGAGATACGTCCGATGAAGTTCGAACGCTTCCGAGAGTTCCGAAACTTCCGAGGAGTTGCGAGTCTTCGTGTCAGATCGATATTCACTCGATCCGCTCGATATCCAGCAACCTACTTTACCGACATACCTTAACAACCAAGATAGTACTGAGCTTGTGCGGATGCTCCCGAGCGAAACTTGGCAACGCCGCACTAGTCAAATCGGTCGAGACGAGATGATTGCCGGCTAGCTTTTGTTTACAATACACACGAGTCGACGAGTCTATACGTGTTCGTGCTAGTCCCTATAAGGTACGTGTCTGGTGTCTCCGGTAATGGATGAAAGAAAAGTGACACATCTTATTGAAGAAGTTCATCGTTTTCCAGAAATTTGGAATAAGACCGTACCAGAACACAGCAACAAACACTTTGTTGGTTCTGAGTGGAGTAAAGTAGCTGCCAATATCAATGTAGCTAGTAAGTAATATGTGCCTGATAAGTGCCTGTGATGTGCCTGTGATGTGCCTGTGATGTGTCTGTGCCTGTTAACAGTAAAATTTCAGACCTCATGAAAAGCGTTGTTAGTTTTCGTTTAAATTTATTCTTTAACAGCCTTTACCTGTAAACCTTCACTCGGCTTTACAGGATCTCAAGATAAACTTTATGAATGAATAAACTTAAACGAAAACTAAGAAGGCAATTAATTTTCTCATGCTTTAAAAAGTAAGTGTGTAAAATTTCAGACCTCTAGCTTGAATAACATTGAAATGACGAGCCATGATTTAGTTATATATATACTGATCGTGGAATGCTTTTCATGAGATCTTGTCAAGTCTACCATTCCATATCTATTTGCACTAGCGGGCTGAAATTTTGTATAGATGTTTTACAGCTAATTACAAAA